>CABFOW010000523.1:141569-173007 GCA_902141385.1 Timema californicum | reverse complement strand
AAAAATAAAATTAGGGTGTTAAAATATTAATAATAATAATTTAGCACCGCGTCTTACTACCTGTTCGGGTTATACGCTTTAAGTACTAATTACTCTAATGGATTATGAATTGTGAAGGTTGAATTAGAGGAAGTGAACCCGCATTTGCGTGGAGGGAGAGTGGAAAACCATTTAGGAAAAACCACCCCCAGTTCACCCGACCGAGATTCGAACCTCTATCTCCCCGTCCTCAGCAGTCGAGCTCAACACGACAAGCGCGTTAGCCAACTACGCCACCGAGGCGGGTGTGTTACACTATTGATCTATTCAACGTGTGATTTATTAAAACATAGATAATATCAGCATAATTTTACAAAATAATTTAACTACAAACACACATTTAGAGAATATTTATTTACCAAATAGATAAAAACATTAACATTGTTAATATTTATTTAACTTCTAGATATTTCAGACCAAAAATATACTTCTCAGTATTTTAAATTCTGGGCTACAAATAAACAATATCGTTATTCTCATTGAGTTTTATTATTCTCTTGACAGAGAATCATTCACATGAGTTAAAGATTTAACTAATCCATAATTTGACCTTACTTTTCTTCTATGTACTTTTAAAATTCTTGTAAAGATATCTGAAAATCCCAGTGATATAAAATTCACTATAGTTTCCCTTTCACGATAAACCTCATAACTTATACACGTTGTTGCTGTTTTACAAGCACCTAAAGACCTAGACTATACAAAGAGTATATAACTTCATAAGCATCATCCAGAACTAAACAAAGTTCCCTCAGACCTGTGATCGACCACTCCACTCCCTTAGCTATGAGTACTAGCAGTTGTCTTATTTGTTGTTGTGATAAATAGTGCCATAGTATTTGTATATATCTAATTTAAAACATTATTATTTTGAGTGTTCAATACTTATGAATAAATAGTATTAAAATTTAAATTGTTTAACAAATATACTGGGATATTTTATGGATCAGAAGTTGTAGTATTATATTTTAAATTTTACAAAGAACATATTGAATTAAGATTTTTATGCTAGGTATGGATTATTATAATAAACCCAATAATATTTGATATGTTTTAGTTTCTTATTCAAATCAATGTTATATACCATTGTGTGACAAAATTATTGGTTTAATATTAAAATATTATTTATTATTAGTAATTTATCATATTATGTAAAGTATTAATTAGGTTGGTTGGTTCTGTTTATAGTTCTTTCAAATTATGTTACAACAGTGTTATAAATTTATGGACTTATTTAACATATTATAAAGTTAACAATGCTATTAGTTTGCATTTATTTTGGAAAAGTATATATGTATGTAATCTCCTAAAAATACTATTCTTTAGGTAATAATCGTACATTTATTTAACTATGTATTTATATTACTATACTACAAAATGCTATTATTTTCGATGGGTCGTGTTGCTTCTTCATGCTATCCGAATTTAATTACACTAACTAGTCAAAATTGAGGAAGGTATCATTTAGAGGGAACTACCCCTTCTTTTCTTAGATCGAGATTGATAAATCATTTAGGGAAAATATCCTCAGTGAATCTGGTCGTCACTGTAAGCCAATATAGGTAAACTTGACGCCTTAGACCACGTTCCCACCTATGGGGGTGAGAAAATGAATAATTTGGATATTATATAGTTATTTATTAATACAATAATATTACGTATATTTTGTATTATAAGTAAGTATTTAAAACTATTATAAACTCAAATTATCCATTAATAACCACATGGGCAAATAAGGGGAATGTTAAAGCAGCGATCCAACAAAATATCTAAAAGGGCCTTAGAGACGAGAATTGTTCACGAAAATGTATTCTACTGATGACCTCTTACCCTTACTGTGATGGCTCTAACTGATTTCCATGGGTTCCTTAGCTAACCTCTGCTCATTTCCTCTCGTCTGACTACGTATCTTTCATCTCTTCGTGCTCCCATTCTGCAACCAGTTATGATCTGCATTAATATTCTACCTTGTACACGAGACGGAAATATAGTGATTTAGGGATGTAAAGCCGTTTATATCACGTCGGATACTAAGTGCAAAACCGTGGTGATTTGGGTGTTATTGTGTGTGTAGGCTGACCATGATAGAACATGGCATTTATATATTATGATTTTGATAGTAAGGACAGACCAGTATTTAAGGGTTGAAAAAATTACTAAAACTACCTTAGAATATTCAAACGTATAGTAGATTGTTTAATAGTATCATAACCTATATAATAAAATAAATAATATAGTAAAATATTATTAATTTCGACTTCATGAATCACATTTATATTTTATAAAAGTTCCTTAACAGAATCCTAAAATAAGTATGTCTTCATTCACTTATTCTGCTATCGCAGGAGACCGAATATACATAGTATGTAACTATTTAAACTATAATATTGATAATCTTTATTTCTATAATTCATATTATCCAACCTAGGATTAAGATGGTCAGTATTCAACGTTAAAATTTAAGAACGACCGTTCTTAAACATAATCCTCTTTATTTACCTGAAAACATTTTCTTCCCATTGATATTATTCACTTAAATGGCTCGACTACAATCAGTTGCACATGCTGGTCGGAACCGCACTCGTGGAGCGCACTCGCAATATTTGTTTTGTTTGTTTTCTACCTAAACAAGGTCTGTCTACGATGATGTGTCGGGATAAGGGATTTCGACCACTAAGACTACAACATACAAGTCTTATATTAAGTTCTACAAATATGAACTGAATAGAATCAAATTAATATGAAAAAATAATTAAATTATTACTTTTAATAAATAATTTAAAATAAAATACCTTTTAATATATATATTAATATAAAATTAAATTTTTTAAATATAGAAATTTAATTTCCTATGTATTAAACATATTTAAATATAAGAATTTATCTTTAAATGTATTAACCTAATATAATATATTATAAAGTACATATATATACATTATTTATATTTACATAATACGTATTCAATTAGATAGTCTATATTATAATGGCCAACTATATTATTATATATTTATTACTAACCATTAGTCAATTAATATATACAATTATTATGATTGTATAATTCAAACTATATGGTAGTTAAATTAATTATAAATATATGAACTGTTAGTATTGACAAAATAACTAATGTATTTAGTGGAATAGAGTAATACACCTATTTTTGTTTCTCATTGGTTGAATGACAAATTCACTTCACAAACGCTAGGAATGGACTGTGTTCATTTCCTTCCGACAAGTGGAGTCGACAATTCCATGTGTGACTGCTCTTGCGTGTGCAATTGTACACAGACAATAAATACGAGTCCAACAAGCGTTTCCGACTGATTGTAGACGAGCCTTTATTAAAACTCGTATTCCAGGTATATTTCTTTCAAGAAAATATCAGTTTATACATCCAAGAAAAAGTTAATCCTAGAATAAGACAAAGTTTTGAGATATTTTTATTGAAAATGAATCAAGACTTAAATTTTAAAATCTTAGTTTACATCAATTATGATATACCAGCTTCCCAGCAGGAATCATAGGGGACTTATTAATATTCTAAATTTCAAATTAGATGCTAAACATGAATAGTTTATTAAAATTTGTATGCCATTATAAATATTTAATTAAAAATTTGATAAAATATTTTGTATTATTTTCTGCTAGATTTTTTACAAATCATCTGGCATAATCTTGGTAACTATCAACTAGGATCAAGACCAATAACAAAATAAAGTAACAAAAGCCAACATAATTGTTTCACAAAACCAAGTTTTCAAGTGAATTGATACAAAATGTGTAGCTTAATAAATCTAAACACAATAAAACCCTTTAATAACGAATCCCTTTAATCCAGAATTCCGGACGATCCGAACACCATTTTTTTTAACCGGGGCAGAGGGGTAAAGAGGCAAACTAACTAAGTCAAATTAGATAAGGATTTTGTTAATAATCTCAATGTTATAAGATAATTTGTAAGAAACAGTGTTATTGGTTGGAAATTGTAGTCAACACAACCGTGTTTTACAATAACTAAAAATAATTACAGCACTGTAAAATAATAAACTGTAAAAATAAAACAACAGTATATGTTATGATTTATACATAATTTAAATGTTTAGAGTTCCTTCAGCCGTAATTATTTAAAATGGGTGAAAATATTCAATCTATATACCCGTAGACTTTCTCCATATTTTACAGTTTGATCAGAATTCTCGCTAATCCGGACGTTATTAAATATCATTTATGTCATATTAACGAGTCTCTACTCTAAGGGAAACTTGTTTGGATACAAATTTAAATAAACCTTACATTATATTATTACTTCCGACTCAAAACCCGATTATTTTTGGTAACAAAAGATATCCTAATGATAATATAAATAATAAATAATTACTAGAACAATTATTATATCTGTTTAATAATATTTATAAAAGTATCCATATGGTCTATGATTCACAAATTGTCTTTAATGTTATAACACTAAAGTATCCTTATTTATGTTACAAATCTATTTTTATAGACGAGTCTATCTCCAAAGTTTTCAAATTAATAATAATTTATGTGTATTATATAGATTTTTACTTATATTCATTTATAAATAAATGGTATGATGCAATCACAGAAACTTTCCCGCATAGTGTACTAGAATGAAGTACTCGGCTTTTCCCGGGAAAAATATCTTAAAGTAAAATTAATAAAAAGTGCAAAAGGGTGTAAGAAGTAAATAAAATAAAAATTTGCTTTAAAAAAAGGGTAAGTAAAATGTTAAAAAGTGTAAAAGGATTAAAAAGCTTAAAAGAGAAAAAAGAAAAAAGGGATATAAATTTTAAAAACTGAAAAAGGGGTAAAAAGTTAATAGAATTAATTATCTTCGCATTTTATGCCACTTTTAAGCCACTCCGTTTTATTCATGGCATTTACCTTTTATGGACTAATGGCCCTTTTTAGCCTCCTTTTGCCATTATATGCACATTTTACTCTTTTAACCCTGCTACCCCTCTTGTCCTATTTACACATTTTTTTGCTATTTTAACAGTTTTGCCCTTTTGACACTTTTTACCCTTTTTATCCGTTTTCCCTCTTTTACTCTTTTTCCTATTTTACCCATTTAATTGGTTTTATATCATTGATTCTTTTCACTTACCCAACTCTATGTTTCAAGGAAGGATTAAAGGTTGGGCCGATAAGACATGCCTAGCCTATAATTGAATCGGGGTACGAGTTCAGTCACTAGATAATATTAGCATCACGTCTTACTACCCGTTCAGGTTATACGCTTTAAATACTAACTACGCTAATGGATTATGAATTGGGAAGGTTGAATTAGAGGAAGGGGACCCGCATTTGCGTGGAGGGGGAGTGGAAAACCATTTAGGACACCTCCCCCAGTTCACCCGACCGAGATTCGAACCTCCATCTCCCCGTCCTCAGCGGTTGAGCTCAACACGACTAGCGCGTTAGCCAACTACGCCACCGAGGTGGGTTAGTAGATAAACAATGTGGTGTAGTTTAAACAAGCCTTCTGGCAAGCAATTGCAGGTTAATTTATTGTAACGGAGCTCACATACGTCCAATTTTTCCCAGTTCTCCCGGTTTTTCAAGTGTTTAGCAACACTTACCTCAGTTTTTAAGCAATACATAAGATACGCACCGGTGGACATGCGGACAACGATCAGTCTCACCTGGTCAGTTTTGCCGATAAATGAGAAGTTGGAACTAATATCACGTGAAATCTGGTGTATTGAATGAGGTATTTTTTTTCTATTTAGTTTTCTACGGTCCCTCAACGCAAATGAAAATAATGTTCTGTTAAATTCTTAATTGCTCATTATTACTCCTAAGTAAAAAATATGTTGAAAGAATAAAACGCAATGCACACAAAAACGTTTCAGTGAATTTTAGAAATCATACTTTTTTAACAAACATACTGGCTAAGTTTAATATTTTAAGGAAAAAACGTAATGCCCTAGTTTCAAAACTGAAAAAAAAAGCTTGCTCTAAAATGTCAGTGACAGAAGTGCGAAAGTATAAATCAGCGAAATTTGCTCGCAGAAACATCCGCTGTGAATGCCACCATATTTTGCGAAGGCATCAATCTGTGAGTAATGTCACTCAGTTGTCTGAACGAGTGAAGGATCACTGATGGCGGATAAAATATCAAACGCTAACTTGAACCTTTTAAGTTCGTATGGTTAAAAAAAAAAGATTAATGACCATCTAGATAACCACTTCCATTTCATTATTTCCATATGCGTTATTATATCAATATACACTCAGGTGGATTTAAATATTAAATGAGATGATATTTTTATTTACAAATTTAAAAAAACCAACATAAAATGAGGATAGAGAGAGGTTAATATTTTAAAAATAATTTGGAGTTTTAAATGGATACTATCCATTTAGTTTGTATTTGTGCCCTCAGCTAGGGCTGCATAACATTACGTAAGCACCTCCGATACTTTGGTTTGAATTCCTATAGGATGTATTTTTTGTTTTCTCTTAGGAGAATATTATTATCTTCAAAGGGTTTTTTAATGTTCCATATTCAGATTATACATCTATTTACACTTACATGGAAGGGATGAAGAAGTTAAAATTTAGAAAATATGTACCCGAATTTGCATGGAGGTTTTCTCAGAACACCCGGCCAGAATTCACATTCCAACCACCCCATGACGGCAAATCAGAGTAGTCTAAAATTAACTCGTGTGCCTGGTGAAGTAGATATTTCTTCAAAATATTTTTGACAACATAACTCAACTGCATCCTTCCTGCTTACTTAATTAAAGGTACCTGAATTGTTTACCGGCAAGACTGAAATATTTTTATCATTAAAGTTAGTGTTTAACGCTATAGCAGGGATGACTTTGCCGCTGAAGGACTCTGTGCTCTGTTTTTACCTTGTGTTTATTTTGAAAGTAATGTATAAGTTTGTTTTGAAAGTGAACTTTAAATACAATCAGGAAAATATAGCTATACTACGTATGCTATTTCGATATAAAAAAAATCTCAATGTGTCATTTCATTAACCATTTACCATTTTCAATATTTAATTAAAATAATCAGTTATTTATCCTTTAATGTACTAAACGACTGCGCAATACTATTTACTGTTAGCTAGAAGAAAAAACCACAAATGTTGTTAAATGATTTCAATTTAAACAAAATTTTAAGAGGTTTAGTAACTCAATATTTAATCTCATTAATATTGTATAGTATCAAAAACGTGTATGATATATTTAAACTTCAATTTATAAATCGAGTGTTACCTCACCGATATGGGTAGTCATTTTTAAAAATCTATATCATATTAGTTTTAACTAAATGAGAAAAGAAAGATCATAAAATATTGCCACGATTAATACATTCTTTTCTGGGTAACCCTATCCCCCCTTTTTTCTGAGAAGCATTTATGGAAGATTATCAGCATTACAAGCACCAAATGTTGCCCAGAGCTATGCCGATCTATGATATACATTTTCAGATATGGATAAAAAGATATAATACGTCAAACGGAGGTATGACGTCATCAATATGGCCACCACTTCGAAACACATTTATCAGTCTATATCCAAAACTACTTGATCAATTTTTGGTTTCTTTATTTTTATTATGAAATATCTTTAAATTATCTTTAATATGAATATAAAAAGGTTCCCAATTTTTTAATAATTACTTAGTAATTAAAGAAAAATAATAATGATGAGTGATAAATTAAATTTTATTTCCTTCATAACTTTTAGTTCATGGGTTTAAAAAAACATATATACAACTAAAATATTTTCATCGATAAGTTAACTATCAAGATATGTCTTGTATTTCTTTAGTTTTACAAGCTGTTATAACTTAACCCTTGATTGAACACTAATAAGTAGTGGGCGGACTGCTGCCGGTGCGTCGTTGTTGGAATGTATAAAGGGAAGGTACATATAATTAAGAACATACTTTTTCTCAACAGTACCTTGTTCATGCAACCCTAAAAGCACCTTCCCACCCCTAATAACTCCCTTCCTATTTCATAAGTTAAAGGGAGTCTTTCAAAAAGAATCGACCCGAGATATTCCTTTTTCTTTTGTACTCCTTATCTTTAAGAATAAATGAAAAGCTACACACCACTACGTTATCTTTTCAGCGAGCGAAGAAATGTTGAAAAAAACCTACCGTTAGTGTTACATTTAAGGCGGGGTGCTAGTGAGAGCAAGCTAAGTGCATTAATTTTGCAGTTTTTATAGCACAAACATTTTTTGATCCAAAATATATCAAATATTTCTTCTATAGAATCATAGAGTTTAGTTTTCTGCACATGCTAATCTCAACAGTTGTTGAATATCTGTCATGAGCATGGTGGCATTTGGTGACAAACTTTTTAAATAAAGAGAAAAGTTTGTCACCAAATGCCCCCATGCTCATGACAGATATTCAACAACTGTTGAGACAAGCTTGTGCAGAAAATAAATCTCTATGTTTATATAGAAGAAATATTTGATTTATTTTTACCAAAAGGGGTTTGTGTTATAAAAACTGCAAAAATACTGTCCTAAACTCACGCTATTAATCTTGTAAAAATTCAAATATATTAATTTATAATGTATAAATTATATATTAAAGCTTCCTTGATAAAGAGGGGTTGGGAAATAACAACAAACCATGAATGTCGATTTCATATTTTATCTAATATAATTGATTGCCAAATAAAATGCTATCCAAAGAGCAATTACATAATATATTTCAATTTTAAATCCAAAGAGAACCTATATTTTGTAATATTTGTTTTATACTCACATTAATATAAGCAAATCATGATTCTTGAATCCAGAAAAATGGATTAATTTTCCCATTAAAAGGGATAAAACTTAAGCTATTATGGTAAACTGAAAGCAATAGCTCATTTCCGATTATTTAAATGTTAAGAAATGGATATCAATTAATGTTTTCTAACTCTGAGATTTGGTTTTGTTTGTCATGACCCCTCTCACATACGGTTAATAGAAAACACATTTAAGCTTTAGTGAACTTTGGACATTTTGAACCACTTATCTGGGTCCATGGTAATTCACTATGAGCAGAGTTTCCTATATATTGATATCTTGATGACTTAAATGTGGTTACATTTAGTGTGTCTAATTCCATACCCAAGAAAAATAAAAAAGTGATTATTTAATTTTACTTAGTAAACCAAAGTGTGCATCTCAGATGTATTTAAAAATATCAAATATGTCAATCCTAACCCCTTAAACCACGTGTCAATTGGGAAGTGCATCTTTAAGCTCAATTAATGAAGGTATTTTAAACTTTAAATAAGTAGTTATGGACATCTTTAGGGTGTGCACTTTAGCCTATTTTATTTTACATTCACAATGTGCCTAGAACATTAGACATTGTGACAATCTATTGAGGTAACTAAGGAACAAAAAACATATAGAGCAAAAATTTGGTAGTGTACTAACCATTTCCTTAGAGATAGCTTAGCTATTGTTTCTAAGCATATTATGACCCTGTAATATTAATCTGTGATATTTTCGGTGTGAATGGAACCTAAAAGAAGGACCATGATAATCTGAAGCCGAGTTTGATTATTACAGCATTTAGTGAAAACAGCGTATGTGGCCCTGAGTTTCTTCTTTCTTTACTTTTACCCTACTAATTATATACAATTGACATGTGTGCCTTTTGTTTGTTTGTTGCTTCATCACGCCCAAGTATATTAAACAATTTTGCTGATGAAATTTCTCATGGATTTTCAGTAAGAATATGGACTAATTACAAATTACTTCTGCTATTTCGTTTCAGGATAGTGGCTACAAAACTTCTTTTCGACCTTATCTCCGTCCATACTTATTGGATTTTCATGCTAATTTAATTTTCATTGAATCAACTTTAAAATATAACTGTATATAATTATATAAGACATTACTGCAATATTTAAAAATATGTGGCTAAAGAACACTACTTTTTTGCCTGTCCAGAGCTATAGCTCATTGAATATGGGAAGCCTGAAAAATATAATCAATAATAAATCACCATATAAATAATATGAACTTATTTATTTGTTCTTATATATATATATGTTTATATATATATATATATGCGTGTGTTTGTAAGATGTATTCATATGTTATAAGTAAAAAACCAAGAGAGCTAAAAAGCTTTAATCACACAAATATATAAAAATGAAATGTCTGTCTGATGCTCAGACATGCCCAAACCACTGTATACTTTTAGGAGCCAGGAAGTTAAAAAAAATCTGGGTGTGCTTTAGGATTTAAGTAGAGTTTGGTGGAATGGGGGATTTATGAATTTCCAAAAGTATCTAAGGTACTACTTCCCAAAAATCCTGCTTCAGTGGCCGCATGGTCTAAGGAGCTACTCTCACAATACACCAGACTGCCGGAGACAGGGAGATCTGGGTTTCAATCACGGTCGGTTATACTGAGAGTGGTTTTTTCTAAAATGTTTATGCACTCCAACCCCACGCAAATGTGGTTTCTCTAAAGTCAACCTTACTCATACCAAAACAATTAGCGAAATTAGTATATAATATGTGAAAAACCTAAACTGGTATCAATACATAGTGCTAAAAACAATTCTCACAGTAGTAGAAGATTTAAATTTGTCAGGTAGGTAGGTAGGTATAAAAGCCACCCCAAACATTTTTTAAGAAAAAATTAGGTGACCTGGTGATTTAGGGGTAAGGTGTCAGATTTCTGTATTGGGGTTCCGGGGCTCAATCCTCGGTCCCGGCACTGATTTATCTGATTACCAAACCCTTCCTTCACCTCTGACAAGACGTGTATTAATCACAACTTGTGAATGTGGGGAATTCCAGGCCTCCACCGTGGTTCGGATTCCACGTTAAACTGTAGGTCCTCCATTTCATCTCACACTCACCCTACCATTACACATTAGCGTAAGTGCATATAGCCCGATCGGGTAGTAAGAAGCGGTGCTAATAATAATAATAATAATAATATAAGAACAATTAATTTTAAAACTAATGACCAGTGGGAGAGAAATGGGTCCTCCTCCAAAATGTCCTAAACTAATAGAATAAAACATTTCTTGTATGTAAGAAAATCTAAATACTTAAATACATGTAGAAGAACAACTTTAAACAAGAGTCTAAACAATTTATGCTCTTTGTTAGACTGTGATGCTCTTATTTCTTATATGTTTTTGTAACAATGTATCTACTTTGCTCTTAGGCAAATAGTGCGTTCTATGGATTGCGTTAATTTGTGAATTCAGTTTATTGGATGATTAATGTTTCCTCTCGAAGATTGTTTTCAAAATGTATTGGTTGAAATATTTGTTTTTGGATTAAAAATTATATAAAGAGTCAAGCCAGATATTAAACATCTAATTCTATGAAGGATCCTGCTCACAGGATTACTCCTAGATATCTCAACGGCCAGAGAATTGGGGGTAATAATCCAAAGGTCTCAGGTTTGATTCTTGTGAACTAGTGTCATCTTTCAATTTAAAAAATAGAATTCGATATAGTTTTGATATGTCTGTCCACATACATTATTCGAACACTTCCTAACCATCCTAAGAATCAAAAATTTGGCAAGCCAATAGGTATAAAATATTGTTCTCTAGATAAATCATAGAAACGAAAATTGAATTTGTCGAAATCAAAATAGTGTATCTTAAGGCCCAAAATGTTGAAAACCAGTAAGTCCTTTTCGATATTGTAGACTGTCACAATTTTATGTAACTTAAAATTGTTTTAAAGCTTTGACAACAAATTATTTATGATATGTTACTATTTATTCTTTTTAACTTAGCAATAATAATCTAGAAAAAAATATTGTATATAAAGAAGTTATAACTTAATCTTCAAATTAAATTTAAGCTTTTAACACATATATTTAAATTATAATTAGTATTTTTTTATTATGTTTTAGTCCACTTAATTTTCCCATATTGTAACAAAATTTAAAACAATAAATATTCATATTCATATGTAGTTTAAAATTGTGTTACTTTTCCTTGTGAATAATTTTATATACTATATAAAACAAAGTTACTTTATACATTAACCTTGTAGATATCACCCAATTAAGACGGCAAACCATCTAAGTATTCAACCACCTCTGGTCTGGTTAAACAGTTTCTAGGATGTCGCCGTTCAAATCCCGACTGGACGCGATACAGGCGATACGCGATACTGGTTTCCTTTACACAAATACAGGTAAATTTTCTCTAAATCTCTAACTTAGTATGCCCTACCCCATTACTGTAAATATGTGTGTAGTCCGTGCTACAGAAGAACATTTATTCTCGCACCAACCTGACTTTCCCCCGATTTTATCTTAACATAGACATTTATTAAATCAAAACTCGTAAGATTTGTGAATTGAAAAAATAGGTATAAATGTGTTGTAGAAACACTACACCAAAGATCATTAGTGAAATAATATACAATGGTACTACTTACTTTATGGAAATAGGGATTAGGAACATTATTACAGAAAAATTGAGAAAAGAGAAACGTCTTTGTCCACCAAAGAGCATAAAAATCAAATTTATTTCCAAAGATGTGAATTAAAAAGTATATATATTTGATTATAGTTCCTAAATTATTGGTTTAAAAAATATATTTCAACTAAAAGATTTTCATCTTTAAATAGTACTAGAACTTTACATTGACAAGTTATTTCGTATCTCAGATGGTTGGGGAGAAATTATTAAAATTTCCCTTGTTCAAAGTATCCTCAACGTCATTTACATGAGGAAGTGAGAGTTGCAATTTTGTTTTTAATGATAACTAGTCTCTAGATATGTAATTAAAATCGTTTGAGCGAATTTCGAGAAAACTATTTTATTCTATTTCTGCCCTTTAGTGAAACTACCCTTAAATTTAGGGTTAGGAATTTAGTTTCAAAAACCCCTTGGGGGTATCTTATGTAAACCTCAGATATACCAAGTTTTAGACCAATTGTTAAAATAGTTTGGGCTCTAGCCCGATTGACAGACAGAGAGACGCGTCGTGAAAACAACTTTTTTTTTAACTTCAGGGGGTAATGAAACGTCGACATTTATCAAAATCTCGAGATAGATTTTTTTTGACGATCACAATAATTTATCTCCGAGGTGTCGATAGAAAGTAAAAAAGGGTTGTTATTACGTCAAGACAAAAGTAGCCATTAGAGCGACCTTAAATGAGAGTTCTACGGGGTCGCCATCAAATATAAAGACAGTCTCTAAATCATTCGATTTTTTATTTTAAGCACCGCATCTGACTACCTGTTCAGGCTATATGCATAGATAAGCCCTACTAATTACGCTAATGAGTTATATATGACAAAGGTAAAATGTTATGGGAAGTGTACCCGTATTTGCGTGAAGGAAGAGAAAAATATTTTTTTAGGAAAAAGCAATCTCAGTGCAATCAACTGGGATTTTAACCCTAATCTGGATGTTATCGACAGTAATCTATTGCGACAAATCATCCAATTAAAACATCAATTTTTCAAATAGAGGCTGGGTAAAAAACAACTCTGCAGTAGACACATTTAATAGCTCTAACAAGCTTCTTATTAGTATTTTCTGTATCAGATAACACGGAGAGAATTTTACTGGATGAGGTAAAATGGGTGAAAGGAGGGTTTAACCGGTCAGATGAGAGGTTGAGGGGTAAGAGTTGGAGGGATGAGAGGATCACTACTGTATGGAAGGTAAAAACGAAATGTTTTGAAGGAGGGGGTTAGTTGGGGTAGGAGTAGGTACGGGGTTAGGGAAAGTGTAGAGCACTGAATTTTTTATACACCACTCGGAGGCGCTACGAGGCAAGTTCGTTATTGCTCGCTCGCTCACTCACTCAACGATTCGTTCTTTGCGTGTACCCCGGGTGCAGCGACGGTGCTTCAGTCCACTCTCACAATACCCTGCAGTGCAGCCGATCATAAATAGGAGGGGGGAACGAGAATGGAGAGGAGATACAATTACAGTACAATTACAATTCTAACAAGATATCAATGATAAAACATTCTTATAATAGAAATAATAGGGTATCTTACACAGTACAAATTTCATAGAAAATACAATTGGTTTTTTATGTCCAAAATTGTTTGCACTATAGACTAACACCTTAGCTCAGTCGGTATCATGTATGTTTATTGAATTAGGGGTACCGGCTTAGATTCCTGGAATGGCCGAATAGTTTTTTATTGGTTATATGTAGGTTTCCCTTTCATAAAGATGAATTAATTAACTGCTGAGGGTTGTATTTGTATCTGTTCTAGAGCTTAAAATAATTTATGTGCTGAAATAATCAATCGATTCAGAAAATGTACGTTAATCAACTCTAATAAATGATAACACTTTCCTAATTAATAAATCTTATTTTACTAGTATTGATACCAACTATCTTAAGTGGCAGCTGCAGGTAACATGAGTTCACGTATCAATAAGATAATGTAAACATACTAAATTTTCTATTTGATCGATGAGGCACTTGCTAAGAATATTGGACTCCATTTTAGTTTATAATATTGAATATTTATTTACATGGTGGTGTATGTGTCATCTATATCCAAAAATGTATTCCTTTAGGATTAGTCTAAAATCTATCACATCCATGACCTCTACACTAATCGTTTTTAAAATAAATTAGTATAGTTTTATATCACATTCAAACATGAAATACGTTCCTCAAAAATACAATAAAAATTAAGATATTATGGTAAAAAATATTATAAAATCATATTTCATTTCATTTACTAGCGCAAAGAGAAACATTGTTTTAGCAGGAACATTTTATTTATTATTAAGCTAAGCTATCGTCAATACTATGATAAAAAAAACAGAAGTCATTCGATTTTCGATGATAAACATAATTTTGATAGTAAACGTATTTGAAAATTGCATCAATGTGAATCTAGATATTTATACATAATGTATGTATTCATATACGACAACCAACCAAAATAACCACATTCATTTTATTGTTTATATTAATATTGTATTATTTTTAACACTGCGTCTATATGTAAGCTTCATGTATAAGTAAAATGAGTGTGTACGTATTTGCGTGAGTAAATTATTGAGCAATGGGATGTGTTTATGTTCAGTTTCAGTACTTGGTTGCCAAACACATGACAGCATCCTTAGTGAAACACAGTAACAGTGTTCTTAGCTACGATGTCAATAACAACCTCGTTTATCATTAAAACCTCTACCTTGATTACCATTTATTAATGACCTTGCTTACCATGAAAATATCTACCATGTTACTAACGACCTTGTTTATCATGAAAACTTCCTCTAGACTATCATGTCAATAACTACCTTGATTATCATTAAAACATCATCTTATTCTCTTATGTCAATAACAACCTTGTTTATAATTAAAACATCCTCAACATGTCAATATTGACCATGTTTATACTACTAAAAACGTCCTATTAGAGTATCATGTCAATAAAAACTTTTTTAAACTACTGTAAAAACGTCCTTATAAGCTATCTTGTCAATAAGTACCTTGTTTAAACGACTTTGAAAACGTCCTCTTAGCTGTTAGTAACGACCTCGTTTAAACTACTGTAAAAATATCCTCTTAGGTCACCATATTATTAATAATGACCTTGATTGTCATTAAAACATCCTCTTAGGTTACCTTGTCGACAATGACTTTGTTTACTATAAACGCAATTCCTTGTTACTGTCGTAACGGCACACTTTTCTTTATCACCATGGTAAAGATATCCTCGCCCATCAAAATGGGAACGATCTTCTTGGTTAGTGTATTTCACAACGCATTTAACTACCCATTCAGACTATACGCGTAAATTAACTAAGCTAATGAGATAGGGATGAAGAAGAAAATTATTTGTATTGATGAAATATACCAGAATCTGCGTATAGGGAACTTGAGAGAGTATTTAAAAATAAATCATCATTTGTACACCCAAAATGGATTTCAAACAAATTTCCTTAACTTCAGTAATTCAGCCTATTGTGCAAGTGAAGTTTTAAACCAAGCGTGTAAAACTGGTTGAAACAAAAGTGTCACAGTAAAAATTTAAAATACCGAGGAGGCCACATTTCATAAAATAAGATACTATCATAATCTTAATTTTTTTTAATCATTTTAAAAATCCATATTATTGCAAAAAAAATTAATTATAAATTAATGTTAAAACTTATTTTCTAAGTTTACATAAAAGCTCTAAACTATTTTTTGCAGTGGAGATGTAGGCTAGTTTCATATATTTTATTGAGGTCACTCTCATAATTCTTGTCAATAAATACGTTGCCATAATCCGCGATCTCTGGGGTGTTTCTGCCTTTTAATTAGAGGAGCTCCCGCCTCGTTGACCGCGTGGTCTAAGGAGTCACTCTCACAACAGACTTGACTGCCAATGACGGGGAGATAAGAGTTCGATCCCAATCGGGTGGACTGAATGTGTTTTTTCCTAAACGGTTTGACACTCTCTCCACAGGCACACATGCTCTAAATTAAACCTTCAGCAACCCTAGCCCATTGCCATAATTATTACATAGGCGTATAACCCGAACGGGTAGTTGAACAAGAGCTAGAAAAATTCACACTTTTATGTGCTGCACATATTGGGTTTGAAAATTTATACATTTTTTGGGGAATCAATTTATTGTAAGTAAAGAGTAACTACTAGTTGCACAAACCTCACTTTCTATATTTCTCCATATAATGCCCAATTTATAATTGCTACTATCCCATAATAATGTTTTTATAAGGTCCGTGGGCCGTTCAAATTCATAGCTTGAGCTACTTGTGGTCCACGGGCCACAAATTTGACATGCCAATCTTAGACCATTCTATCACCGAACCCCTTTTCATTACTGATGTGTTTAGTGTTCCATTACTCTATTTTATATATTTGGATTGTGCTCCTTCTATTATTATATCGTCGATCCCAATGATCTAGGGGTAAAATTCTCGCCTCAAGACCCCAATTTCCAATTTTTACTCAAATTGAACAAGTGTTTCCATCTGGTGGACAATCATGAGAGCTTTCTAATGCACTTTATAATATGGTTAAAAGAAGTCTCTGTTAGAGTATATCTAGGCCAATTCAAAATAAATTATTTGCTGAAGTCCTTATCAGGTTTGAGATATAAAAGTTGTAGTCCTGAAAAATGCGTGTAGTGTGGCCTTAGATATTTTCCTTTCGTACCCATATTTAACATTTATACGAAATAAATCAAAAATCCATATATTAATCTAATAATTGCAGAGCCCATCTGTTAAATATATGCAAAAGTATGAAAATTCGTGAGAGTACGAGCCTTTAAAATATATGAATTTCTTGGGAATAAAAAATCTTTATATTTAAAAAAATAAGTTTGCGGGGATTATATCAAATATCAACTTTAATTTAATTCTCATTACTTAACGGCAACGTTAAAATTTCAATAAATTACTATGATAGTGAATAGGTTTTTAGACTTGCCATCAATACATTTTTAAAGGAGATAAATATGTTTCCGATTCACTTTATAATGGATTGCTAGAGAATAAATATCAACTATCAAATACCAGCTGGGAGCAATGTAGATTATTTTCTATGCCCGATTTATCAATGTGGATTTTATGACACCCCATTCAAGCTATTTCGGTTGTACTTTCTCTAAAATACCTATCTAATCCCTACTGAATGTATTAATCTATTAAGTTATCACTAGTTTTAGTAAGAGTTAACTAGATAAAATAATATAAAGAAGTAATTAAAATGTATCAATATTAACAACTGTGTATTTTACTACTTATAATTTTAAATGCGCCAATATTGAACATTTAAGTAGCTAATGTTTACATTGGTTTTTATAACACATAACTTAACTTATTGATACTCGAATCAAACCAAGACAAAGAACAAGTGAACAAGATATGGAAGTGAAAAAATAAGAGGTGGGCTAGGAAAAAAAAAGCCTTTCATAGAGTCCCTGTTGTTATCACAGAAATAAGCAATTTGTTCCACCGGAATTTTTATAGGTCAAGTTATGATAAGGGTCTCACTCAACAATGAGCCAATGTGTGTGTGTGTGTGTGTGTGTGTTTGTGTGATCACTGAACATCCCCTACCTCCATTAACCACCCACTCCTCTCTTCCCCCAACAACTCTTCAAGCCGCCCAGTATCCCGATTGAATCGCGTGCATAGGACAATATTTCCGCCCTCTTAACTGTCTTCTGCTAGCCAATTTTCAAACCGGACATGCAATGTAGGATAGCTTCTCTTTTCCCAAGGGAACACAGTAAAGTGGTTTGAATACAACGGGGAGGAAAACTTATCGGGGTAAGTATTTTAGAAATGACGGTACTTGTGGGAGGCAATAGCATTGTTTATGTATATATATACTTCTATACAGTATGAACCAATACATCCACTATTTTATTTCAGTAGAGCTAGACAATTAAAATAGCTTCTGCCACTACCATTTATTTATTTTTTCCCCTAGTTTTACTATCCGTATGAGCTATACACATTTAACTACAAATGTTTGTATGAAGAAAACATTAGCATGGAGATGATGTGATGCCCATAGTGATAAATCACATGTAGAAAATAACCTCCCGTTGACCCACAAAGATTAATAACCTCCGTCTCCTCATCACTGGCAACCCGTTAAACTGAAAGCCTTAAACTTTAGACCATGTGACGAGAAGTGTGCTTCAAATACATATTGAAATAAACATCTCTATAAGGAAACCATACCCTGGAGATTTGAATTAGCAAGCTGGTGTTCTTACAACAGAGCTATCAGGAAAGTAGCACTTAGTATATATACTTACCTTATGCAAGGCTGCAAATATTAACTTAATACAAAACAATCAGTTTCCCAGTCTACATTGAAGGAATCCACATTTTTACTAAAGCTTTGGAAGGTTATAAAGATGAATGATACTTAATGTTTCATGAAAGTGTCTTGCGTGGAGCAATTTAGTTGATGTCTAGAACGGCCTGTAATGGTTTGGCCCCTTTTTATCTGAGTCATTGGTGGTTTGGGAATGGGTTAGGAACTATCGATTTGACAAGAAGGAATATTTAAACCAAGTGAGTTATTGGGTACTAGAAGAAATTGTAATCAAGTGTATAGTGAACCATCGATTCAACAAAAAAACTGTAGACAGGTTTATTGGGCACTTCATTGTATTATAGTAATTGGAAATAAATACAATACATTGCCTTCAAATCTCAATACAATATAGGTCATTCAGCTGGATGTTAGATACTCTGTTCAGTATGTTAGAAGATAAATCAATTCTTATTGGGAGGAATAGCAAGGCTTGGTTAGGGCATTTTAAGATAGGATAGGCTAGGCAATCATTTTCCAATCTCCCTAGGGAGGATAAGTCGTAATACAAAGTATCAATGACTGAACCATATTGTGGGGGAAATTATGGTGGTAGGTATCAGCCCACACTGTGAGGTAAACCGTGGTGGAAGGAAGCAGTTCCCAATCCACCTTGCGGGGGAAGTCATATTGCAAGGTAGCAGTAGCCTATCCACTTTGGGAGAACCATTATCATGCAAAGTAGCAGTAGCCAATCTACTTTGGTAAGGAAATCTTTTTGTAAGTTAACAGTTGCCAAATCATTTTGGGAGGAAAATCTAATTCAAGGTAGCAGTTGCCATTCCACTTTGGGTATATAATTATGTTACAAGGTAGCAGTTGCCAAACCACATTGAGAGGTAAATCGTTTTGAAAGTTAGCAGTTGCCAGTTCACTTTGGGAGGAAGATCTGGTTTCAAGGTAGCAGTTGCCATTCCACTTTGGGTGTATAATTATGTTACAAGGTAGCAGTTGCCATTCCACTTTGGGAAAGGAATAATTTTGCAAGGTAGCCACTGTCAATTCACTTTAGGAGGGAAGTCATGTTTCAAGGTAGCAGTTGCCAATTCACTTCAGGAGGGAAGTCATGTTGCAAGGTAGCAGTTGCCAATTCACTTCAGGAGGGAAATTTTGTTGCAAGGTAGCAGTGCCCAATCATCTTTTGCAGGGAGATGTTGTGGTATTCTGGGGTCTAAAGAATTATCCCGTCCACATAAGCCCGTTTATAACATGATTATTTGAGCTTGAGAAAGCAATGCATGCAGCCACTATGCAATCCAACATATAGCCAAAGGGTAAAGGGGAAAATTTTGCTTGAATCAGCGTGTTTAGATCTTTTTCTCAGTTTCTCTTTTATGCAAAAGCCAACAGTTAAATGTTAAAAGCTCAAAGTACTCCATATTTATATTTTCTTTTATTAAATTCCCTGGGTCTTTCCTGTTTTCTACATGCGTGTGCAAACGTATCCAAAGTTAACCAAGTGCTTATTTATGGTTTATTTGGCCTCTTTTTGTAAGGATGCTCTAATATAGTAAAAACAATCTATAACTATTTTTACTCCCTCATGTTATTACTATAAAAATATTATGTCTTCTCGGTTACACTTCTTATGCTAAACAAATGGACTGAGGTGAGTTTACCGAACCCGTAAAGTTATCGACCTGGTTCACTCACTATTTGTCTCCAAGTGTTTGAAGTAGGTCGTGATGAAAAGAATAATATAAAAGGGAGGAAATTGAAGAAAATCTCTATAAGGATGAGGTTGTGTTCAACCACCACGTAAGAAATCACATGTGGGTCAAAAGAACAAAAAAAAATTAAAGTTAGTTAAATTAATCTATCCACAAAAGGTGTCATCATATCAAACATAGTATTATGATATTAGTGTTTTTTATACTAGCTACAGTTAATTTTTAGAAAACGTATGGGATCCAAAAAAAACATCATAATAATTATATTATTAAGATTTTGTCTTTTGTACAGTTCCCTACTTTAAAAATAATTAAATCACATTAGAATTCGTGTGTGGCAAAGTTATCTAGTGGCCAACACTCCAATTTTTGTCAAGAAAATACTATTTTCGAACCAAATTGATTTATTCCTCTCAAATATGTTTTTAGTTTATCTTCAGTTACTTACCAGTGCAGATTGTGCAATAGTAACTTATATTAATATTGTAGCTGATTGGCTGTTTTTTTTTGTTAATGGTTCCAAAACGTATTATATTTTACAATACTAAATACAAGTAAACAAATTACAGAGGAGCCTGAAATTTGAGGTTTCATATAGTTGATAAAAAGTTAAGGTAAGAATACGCCTAAAATGCTTTCATCTACACAGAACAAATAAAGTTTATTAACACCACAAACTAGCATTTACAACTAAAAACACCTGAAATAATTGATAGTCTTTTCAAACTTTCATTATAAGTTTGCATGTTAATGTTTACTATATTATTTTCGTAATATAGGCCCTACAATTTAAACATATTTATTAATATTTTTACACTAAAATATAATACCTATTTTAATTTCGTACGCCTTTTCGATGTAAATCAATATTTCAATAGTTATATATGAACCAAATCCCGTTCAACTGGTGTATTATTAATATTAAATATATCTACTGTATTTAGTGTTTATGTTTTCCATTTAAGTATTTTTGACGTTGTCTATTAATGATCTTTCACTTCACCGAGTCAGATGACGTAGAAATAATCATGATATACTAAAATAATATCCCAATAATTCCTCTCTCATGTAAACCTAACAACAAAATAAAATTTACCAGCTACTGTCAAAGATAAATAGTGAGAATAATGTAACAAAAAAAGCTTATTTCGATGTATTTTAAAAAACAGTTACGCACCACGAACTACAATCTATTCTAAGAAATCATAGAGCTACCATTATATATCTCTTTAAAAACAAAATGTTAAAATCCCCACTTCGGTGGCTGCATGATCTAAGGCGCTACAATCACAATAGACTTAACTGCCAATGACAGCGATATTCTGGTTCGATCTTGGTTGGGTTTACTAAGGGTGGTTTTTCCTAAATGGTTTCCCACTCATGCAAATACCTCTACACTTCCTCTAAATTCAACCTTTCTCATCCATAGCCCATTTCCGTAATAAGTACATAAACATTTAACCAAAGTGGGTAGTAAGACATCGTGCTAAAAGTAATGCCCACTCTGAACGCCTTGTAAAACAAAAGATTAAATAAAATAAAGTAGTTTAGATTAATTTTTACTAACTACCACTAAATTTGTTTTAAGTAAATGAATAATTTTTGTGGTATTGTAGCCTTCATTATAAGTAAGTTTTTCACTCATTCGCCTAATATTTAATACAATTACAGTAGGATCTAGCTAGTTCGAAGTTGGCTATTTCAAATAATTGGATAATTCGAACCCACCATATCTCCCCCCGAAATACTTATATAAATCTTTGGTATAATATAACATTTAATTTGAATTTTAGAAGGAAATATTTGGATAATTCGAAGATTATTGTTAATTTTTTCGAGTTTCTACTCCCTTCAAACATAACTTAAAAATCTCAGCTAAACACAAGAATCCTGGAAATGTTAAATACAGTTAAGATTTATTGAATCATAGTAGAAGAGAAAGCAGGGAATTTTGCACCAATAGTTTTCCTAGAACAGGATATGTTTTGGCCCTGTTTTAATCGCTTCTATGTGACAATACCATCACCAGACTTAGATTCAGGCAGGTGCCAAATGTGCCACGCACAAGGCCCCCCTAAGCAGGGCCCCCCTCCCTCCCAACCTGGAAAACAAATCACTTTGATGTGTCATATATATTTTGTGATAATATTATATATCAATATTTTATAGTTTTTTCATAAAATTTATTCTAAACTAATCGAGAAAAACCCTAATCGAAGGCCTTTGGTAGCCTGGTATTACGTGAACACTAATAATTCACGGTTAAAAATTAACCCAACCTTTTCTTTTGGAAACCCCAAACACTACATTTCTGCAGATGGTATCGTTGACTTTTAACACACAAAAAAAACATTTATTTTTATATTCAAAATAATTTCTGGTGTAAGATAGTAAAATTATTAATTTTGAAGATTTAACTAAATGTGACGGGAGAAAAACGCAGGAAAATTTTTAATAATAAAATTCTTATAACTATACTAATACTTATTACTATTTTATCGCCAGACGGTGGACTACAAAAAATGTACTTATAATGAAACCTTCTATTATTAAATAATGTCCTGTACTATTATTTTATCAGGTACAATTGATGCAGATTATTGCACTGAAATGTATTGTAAACTTTTTTTATTTAAAAACAATATAATATATATAAGGGTTTTACTTGATTTACTAATTACACTTTACTCCTCAAAGGCTATCAATTTTACATATATATTTATCGTTCGGTGTCTAACAGGAATTAAAATTTATATTATTTCCCTACACGCAACGATGAGAACTTTAAAAGGACTCCTCTTCCAGATCTCTATCTATACTTTACATCAAATCCACTAAAGAGAGAATTTAAGCTGTTATTATTTTAAAGCAAAGATCAATATTTTATTTACTGATATTCAACTAAACACAAATCAGGGTTTTCATGGAGATGTAAACAAAGCATGCAACGCTGAAAACTCGTTTGGAAAATAATGTTTTCGTTGGAAACTACTATTTTCGGCGACATCCTGAACACCTAAACTTAAAAATGAGTGGTCATTTATTAAAATCGGTTCTGTCATTTTATTATAATTTCAATTATTGAAAAAGATCTTAATCGATTTATACATAATAGCAGAGGTGATTATTTAAAGTCAAAGAAGATGAAGGATAAAAATCAACAATATTATTATTATTATTATTATTTAGCACCGCGTCTTACTACCCGGTCGGGTTATACGCTTTAAGTACTAATTACTCTAATGGATAAGAAATTGGGAAGGTAGAATTATAGGAAGTGAACCCGCATTTGCGTGGAGGGAGAGTGGAAAATCATTTAGGAAAAACCACCCATAGTTCACCCAACCGAGATTCGAACCTCGATCTCCCCGTCCTCAGCAGTCGAGCTCAACACGACAAGCGCGTTAGCGAACCACACCACCGAGGCGGGTATCAACAATATAAAAAATACATCATTTCATAGGTTTGTTTGATAAATATACACATAATTTACTGCCTTAACCTGTCTATTTGTTGTAACACACCACTAAAGTAACAGTATAATTGGTTTAGTAAACAGAGAAACATTTTATTTACGTATATAATATAATCATTCACAAAACTAATCAGGGTTTTAATGCTGATGTCAACAAATAATAAAAAGCTGAAATGTTTAAGGGAAATTCACACTTTCGTTGAAAACTACTATTTTTCCCGACATCCTAGATCCCTAACAGTTAAAATAAGACGGCATTTGTCAAAATATTTCCAGCCATTTCCTCATAAATCCTATGAACGGAAACGGGATTATCAAAATATATACATATATGATCGAGAAAGTGATAAAATATAATAATGAAAATGAGAATGTTAATCTTTGAGTGTGTGATTGGGTGTGTTGGTGAGTTTGAGAAAGTGAGTGCAAGAGACTGAGAATGAACAATTGAGAGAGGTCAAATGAGTGTGAACTCGTGATATTGAAAGTATGTGTATATGCGTGAGAGAGAGAGAGAGAGAGAGAGAGAGAGAAATACTTGTAGAAGAGGGGAAAAATAGTATATGTGTGTGCATGTGAAGAGAGTGTGTGTGTGAGAGAAAGGTAAATAGTGTGTAAGAGAGAGAAAGAGAGTATGTAATGAAAATGCACTATGCAGTGTGTGTGTGTAAGAAAGAGGAAGTGAGAGAGTGTGTAAGAGCGAGAAAGAGAATATATGAAGAATAATGCGGGCTTAGGTGTATGTGTTTTTGTGTGTTAGAAAGAAAGAGTGTTAAATTTTGGGGGCTATATTGAGTGAAAGAGAGAGATAATGTGAAGAAGTGTGGGAGAGAGAGAGAGAGTTAGAAACCAAAAAGTATAAAGGGAGGGATTAGTTTAGAGAAATAAAATTAAAGTGAGCGAGGGCTGGAGTTTAAGAAAGAGAGGGTAGTGTTTGAGAGATAGGTAGGGAGAGGAATTGAAAGATTGATTTTGAGAGAGGGAGAGTTTGAGAGAGTCAATTTTAGAGAAAGAGTTTGAGAGAGAGTGAATTTGCGAGAGAGCAAGCTTTTGAGAGAGCGCGTTTAATATATAAAACGTTTGAGAAAAAGAGAGTATGAACAATAACATTTGAGAGAGAGCACTTGAGAGAGAAAGCGTTTGAGAAAGAGAGCTTAAAAGAGAGTATAGAAAAAAATGTGAGCCAAATTGTGTGGCAGAGAGTGTGTGAGAGACAAGGATAAAATGTGTGAGAGAGAATGAGAGAAGATTACATAAGAGAGCGTGTTATAGTGTGTGTGTGTGTGTGTGTATGTTATTGTGTGTGAGGGGATGGAGTGTGAGTACACGAGAAAGAGTATGTGAAAATATAGATATGGTATACAAAACATTGCAGTACTTTGAAATTTTATTCCCTCAAAACAAAACTGAACTCACTTTATTTGTAAGAATGTGAAAATATAGATGATGTACACGAAACATTACTTTTAACTGTCATATCCTCAAAATTAAGTGGTAAATGAAAACATAGCTTAACTTATGTATTTGTATTATGTTACTATTTTCTAATATAAACATCCAAATCATTATTTGAATAAAATGAACATCAAAACCAGTTATTTGAAAAAAAAAAATGAAAACTAAAACTAATACTTAGATAGCTAAAATTGCTATTTATAAACTTTTCAAGTTCAGCTTATCGTTTTTGATCCTATAATACATAACAAAACAGATTTAAACATAATTTTATCATTCACGAAACAAAACGTAGACAATATTTTCATGAATTTAACAACTTACATTTTTAAATTTCCAATTATGCTTAATCTTTTTGATTTAAATGCGAAATAACGATAACAACATTTCAATTAAAAAAATTGTTCCACAGTTCTGGCATCTCAATTTAGATGTGCTATGACCAGCATCCAAAGAGAAATCTTCATCCAGAGAGAAAATTGTGATGTGTTTGGAACAACAAAATAAAGATTGAGTTATAATTTTTTTAGTCAAAGAGATATATTTTATTTAGAATTTTCCAAACTTGCAGGAAATAATGGTTTCAATGGTGATTAAACAAATAATAAAAAACGGAAAATAATCTGCGAAAATCTGGTTTTCGTGAAAAGCTACTATTTTTCCTGACATTCTGGACTCCTAACCGTTAAAATGAGCGTTCGTTTGTCAAAATCTGTTCAGTAATTTCCTTGTAATTTATATTAACGAAAAATAATTTATCAAATGATATATAAGGATTAATAATTAATATGTTAATGTTAGTGTTAATCCGGGCCTGAGAGTCACGTGATGGCCAGCATGGAAGGGGTAAGGTTTACGTTGCTTGTCCTAATATAGCACCTTTGTCTCTCAGTGAGAGTAGCTCATTGTCAACTGACAACTGTAAATTGTGGTGTTTCTTACGATGTGGAACCTACACAAGTTTAACCGTAGCCAAGAAGGTTGAAGTGATTAGAGAAGTGGGAAAGTGAGGGAAAAAGTATTATATCGCAAAATAATATAAAATACAGACAAACATTTAATTGAAGTGCAAATCTGTTGAGGTCTGATTTTTTTTTTGTACGGCGAGTTAATTTTTACAGTTTTTCATTTTGAGTTTTTTTTATTTATTGTGTACAAACACTTTAGATACCCATTGGTTAATTCAAATTTGGATATTTATAATTTTCTTAGATATCCCATTGACTTCGAATTAAAAAATTCTACATTAATATATTTTAAAAATTTGGGTTGAATTAATATCGGTGCATTGACTTAGTAGATAACCGACTTTAATGTAAGTGTGTTCATATCCAATTATTTTATATCAAGCTATATAGAGCAGCAGCTATCTCTAAGATGGATGAAGATAAATTACCTCACCTTATTCAATTTCGTTAATTGTTTGTATACTGGTAAAAAAATAATATCAGGAGCAATGGCATGGATAACAACGGGGCAGTCATAGATTATATTTTTGAACCCAATCATTATTATTATTAGCACCACGTCTTACTACCCGTTCGGGTTATACGCACTTACGCTAATGTGTAATGGTAGGGTGATTAATGGTAGGGTGATTGTGAGATGAAATGAAGGACCTACAGTTTATCGTGGAATCCGAACCACGGTGGAGACCTGGCATTCCTAACATTCACAAGATGCCTTGTCAGAGGTGAAGGAAGGGTTTGGTAATCAGATAAATTTTTGCCGCGACCGAGGATCGAACCCCGGACGCCACCATAGAAGTCTGACACCCTACCCCTAGACCACCAGGTCACCCTTGAACCCAATCAAAGTTTTTAAAAAAAATTGGGGAAAAACTTTATATTTAATAACTAAGATTAGGTTTGGGAGTGGTTGAGCCGGTAATTCGCTCCAATTCATTTCGGCCCCTCACCATGAATTTGGAAAGGGATGGGTAGAGGATAGGTAGGTTAAGGAAGGTAACTTTCAGAAAATATCCACACCCCTCTTCACCTCATCAGATTTCTCATCTCGTAGATCGAGAATCGAGAGTTAATTGACAGTGAAGAAGTTGTGCAATCTGAAACTCCACTCAGCCCATCTTCCTCCTACATGAAGAGTTTTGTATTCCCATGGCGGATATCTTTCTCTTCCTTGGCACACACCGCGTTCTGTCTCTCTCTCTTTCGATCACTTGTGTTGTTGTTGGTTGTGGTGGGTTGTTCCGTGTGCAAACTCCCTAGTGATTTCCGTTCTAGTCTGGAAAAATTTACGCTTGGAGGAAATAAAAAGGAACTTCCAAGTCTCACAAGGATATTTAAAGAAATGTCTTGTAAATAAGAAAGTATTTGTTAATTTTGAGTTAACTTTATTTTATTTTTAGAAAGTTATTTCATATTGCTCTAAACACGTGATATATAATAGGTTATAGCTATGACAACAAACAATCACAGAAACTGGCTTTGGTTATTAGAAGAAGATGAAAACGTGATTAAAATAAACTTTATTGTAATTGTTATTCTCTCTTTAGTACATACAAATGTGTTTAAATATGATAATATTTTGCGCATGTAATAGAACGTTGCCTTAATTTCTGCGATCCTAAATATATTTTAAGAACTCGATACACTATATTGTTATTCTTATGTATCCCTCTTAAAATCTTTAAGTTACTTAATGGATGGCATATAGATTTCGAAAGATATTAAGATCACATACTATATTTTATATTCCTCAGAACCATTATTCCAGGAATACAAACACTAAGTATAATAAATAAAGAGTTTTACCATCATTTTATTGATTAAAAGAAACAAGTTCTTCTCCAACCGCAACAATTTTGAGTTGTTTCCATTTTGAAAAACACAGTTTAAAATTGTAATCACATAAATTTAAATTAATAAAAATGTGTTTCTCATCCAAAATAATATTTTTAAATGTCAATAAATTCATTGAATAATACTTTTAGTTAACATATTTTGCGCAGCTGATTACTATTTATAGGCCCAGATATACTCAAATATATAAAAAAAAACTATTTTTTATGTTGTTTTACTTTCAATAAGAGCTTCAAATATTAAGTTACATTTATTAAAATATCTAAAAAGCGAATAATCAAAGTGAGAGATCTGAAATGAAAAAATAGTTTAAAATTTAATACAATTACTCTTTTGATTTCTTAATAGTGTCTACACATATTGGCTTTATTTTAAACGTCATCTTTAAGTCCTTTTTCTTTTCTAAGCTAAGTAAATTTAGCCAAAGATGATCAATATTTTTATAATCTGCCATTTATCACCTAGGTCCTCTTCAAAATTATATAGCTTGAACATTCTATATACATATATTTAACATCATATTTAATCATTTACGTACGACTTGACTATAAATATTAATATACAGAAAATGAGGAATATGAATATACAATTTGAAGGAGAGAAACACTTTATAGCTTGCAATAAGATAATTAATTGTTTTTCATCTCTCCATTCAGACAGATGTACAAAAAGATCAACTAAAATTAATTTTCATATAAATGATGGGTAGAAATAAAACTTTTTACTTCATTGTTTATTACGTATTATCTATCTTCCTCAAAAAACCACATTATATATATATATATATATATATATATTATTTCTCACAGACAACATAATTTTTTGTCTTCTGAAAACGACATCTTCAGTCGAGTCACGCCTCTACAAACAGTCCTATTCTGACATTGCGAAATTTCTTATTTTCCTTTTTCTACTTCGTTTCATTCGAAAGTCTGACTGGGTTTTTCGTTTACTACAGCGGTGTTGTACAAATTGTGGCTTCCATCTTCGAATTAGTTGGGGATGGGACTATGAGATTGAAGTAGAGCACAAGCAAATAATCTAGTACCTATACAGGGTGACTCTTAATTGAAGTCAAATATACTAAAGGTGTATTCCCATCGAACAATCACTAACCAAAAGTTAATATAAATATGGGTCTAGAGAGGTTTAGTTCTTAAATTTATTGAAGTTTTTTTCTCAAAGATGAATTGATCGTGGGGGATCCATTGAATGGCCGGTTTAGTCACCAGATTTGAACCCGATGGGGTTTTATCTCTGGATACATTTAAATTCTATTATTTACGCGATTTCTGTGCCTGATGTTGAAGTTTTACGAGAACATATATTAAATGGCTGAGAGTAAATACCTAACACCCCTGGTGTACAAATAAGATCACGACAAGGTATGGAGCACAGTCTCGTGGTAGGACACCAATATAAACAATTTTTGTAACAAAATATTGTTTCTTGTATATTTGTTTGATACTGTTAAACTTTGTCCGGTTTATTTGAATTACTTATTCTGTTGGATTGCTTATTAATTTAACACTACAATTTCTTTTGGCACAGAAACCAAGCGTTTCAGGACCCATGTTTGTATAAACTTTGTTATTGTTGGTTATATAAGCCCCAAGAATATTAATTGACACCGAATAATATACATCATATATTTTACTGTAATAGTGAATTTATATTTTTAAATATTAAATATTACAAGATAGTTGTATGGTATGTAATAATATTACGTATCAGTGCTCTAATATCGGACTAGTATGCACATTGAATCAGACAGCAACAATAATTAATGTTCCTCTGTTAGTCAAAGAAATATAAAATTTCATAGAGTACATCCTTAGTGTTGAGTAACACATTCTGTATTTATCCCCAGTTATTGTTAAGTTATTCAAATATCTAAAGCTACTGTGGCCAAGGTATGCAGCGTGAACGGAAAAAACTAGAACCATGTTCAAAGTACTGACTGGCCAAAACAATGGGAAGAGACCATCGGGGAGACTTAGATGCAAATGGGTGGATAACGTAAAAATGGACCTGAATTGGATAGGGTGTATTAAGGTGGACTTGATAGAACTTTCTAAAGATAGGGATAGGTGGCACCCTTTTCTGAGTGTGGCAATGAGCTTTCGAAACTCTAATATTATAGACATTTCCCGTTTAAGTAACAGTTGGGAGGAACATATTTTATAATAAAACCACTTCTATACTATTTATCATTCATAGCTCATCAGTTAACATATCAAATGGAAATGTTTGAATAAAAGCTGGTGTTATAATAGATTGCATTCCAGAACCCTTGGTAGACTACCACTAAAACGTATGGGTAATTTTGAGACCCAATAAAACTAAGATCATACATCATAAAAAAAAATACTCGCACCTATGAATACTTGGTTGAAGGCTTCAACCTCGTTTGGTCTGACTCACCGTTGATGGAGAGGATTTGTGTTTGAATTCTTGACGAGTGAACTATGTTTATTTCCCCTCCTAAATGCCCCGTATGAGGGATTTTTGTTTGAATCCTCGCATGATAAGAGATTAAGATCCGGATATATAGTCCATATTTGAGGTCATCTAATTCCCCAATAGAACAAAATAACATGATATTTGGTTTATTGGGAGATGGTGAATATCCAGTGTAATATACTGTATGCATGGGCTTACGTATTCACATGGTATTAAATCATAAATGTGGGAAACTCTCAGGAATTACGAATTATCTGAAATTGCTAACCTAGATAGTAATTACATCTCTTGTTTCAAGTACTTAGACCAATTTCTTAAATATATATTCATACTAGAAATGTTTAGTTTTATTAAAAGGTAATAGTGAAAATCACATGTTAAAACCCACTCAAAGTGTTTCATATTGGGATTCGAACATTAAAATAAATTATTAATAGGTAGCTAAGTACTGTATATTGTGAGTATATTGTCTTAGTATGCTAGACCACCACTGTGAACAGAGTTATTATTGGACTAAAAGTTAGTGCTTTTAACTTGGTGACCAAGTTAAATAGATAACAAATTAATACTTTACTCAATAATATATTATACTCACAGAGAGAATAATCATTGTTTACGTGGATTAAGACGTCAGTCTCGCGGAACCAAAAACAGTTTGATAGAATAACCAAGTCCAACAACTTATATATA
>CABFOW010000523.1:77544-141552 GCA_902141385.1 Timema californicum | reverse complement strand
TATATATATATATATATATATATATATATATATATATATATATATATATATATATATATAAGTTGTAGGACTTAGGTTCAAAGAAAATCCCTGCCAAATTATGTTAAAATGGGTTTTAGCATTTGAGAGTAATCGTAGAACAAACATACAGACTGATGTAATTACAAGCGGTCGAGTTAAAATAAGAATTCTCTTAGCTTTGTCCATTATTTTGGAGTATTTAACGAGAATTTTCTGAAGTGAATGTTTATATCAGAATATCAAATTACAAATTAACTTAACTATAGAATACCACAACAGCCAATCTCTCAGCCTTTATTGAATCACTATTAAAGAGGAAACCATAATTTACCAAGTGTTTAAATGTTCAATCAAGCCGATTTAATCGCGGGACTATTAGTCCAATATGCAGACGCAGTACTCACGGAGATAGGATGTCAAAACATCTTTGATAAAGAATATATTCTTAAGTAAGTATCAATTTATAATTTGTATTTTATTTCCTACACCCAAAGAACGTTTCTATTCCAAATCTAGAATGCTCGCTTTCGCCTTAATGGTATCAACGGAAGTAATAGGAAGCGTATTCGTGCAGAATTTTGAACCATGCATGTTCTTGTCATGAGTTGTAAGGATGTTATTAGTATTGTGTCCGATCATGCACGAAGTAAAAAATGGTTTCCCTCTCGGTAACTTTCTTCGATCACACGTTTCAAAATTCTTTTCCTTCTCCCCCACTAACTCCTTTTTCTCTTTTTTCCATCCTCTCTTTCTTGTATTTTTTTTCACTAGTTTCTTTTTCCAATTTTTCATCGTGGTTCACGATTCGGTTCTAACAAGGCCTAGACTGTGTAGCCACAAGTATTCCATGTATGCGTGTAGGACTTTGCGATTCCGGATTGTTTACTTTAATTTTTATCTCCACAGCACTCAGGCAAGATTATTTTGTAACTATTCTAATGAGGTGGGAGGAGGATGATAAAATATAAAGAAAATGTTCAACATTTTTGTGAATTGGAAGTGGGGAACCATTAAATAAAAAATACCGTCAGTACACTTGGCGAGGATTCGAACACCTACCTGCTCGCAACCATTAAAACTATTTGAATGATCTTTACCATTAGTCTACATGCTCATTGATTTGGGTTACATTTACTCTAAGGCGGAAAGGATGAGGAAGTAAGAGCTTAGAAGAAATATACCAGATTTTGTCTAGTGGTAGAGTGAGAAACTATTTCATAAACAAACACCTAAATGCTCCGGGTCGGTATTAGAACCTTTATCTCCTAGTTTTCAACCATATACAGTTTCATGGGTATTAATCTAATAATAAACTTAATTTGTAAATCACATATTATAGTAAGATAGTTTTAGGATATTTTCAATTTTTACCAAATATCTAGAAAAGTGGAATAAGCATTCATCTAGAGAATTTAATGACATAGATGTAAAAATGATGTACACACTATGAATTAAATTTATTTTAGAACTGTAAGTTAATTCTCACGGTGGTCGAGACGCGGACTAAACGTTAAGATGTTTGACAGGGATGTAGGTTTTGTATCCTAACTGGGCGAATTGAGTTATTTTTTAAATTGATATTTGAATCACCCATTATGCATAATATAAATACCACATTATGTATCTAGTTTTAGTAGTGTTTTTAAGTAGGCGCTAATGACCTACTTGTGTCGATGCATCTCTAAGCCTATTTAAAAAATACATATAAAATAAAATTTATAGTTTTACTCTAAAATAAATATCACCGAGAGAAAAATTGTATCTTAGGGAGTTCTTGAATAATGTGGCACATTTTTGCTAACTATAATACACCTGTTTTCCATCAAAATTGAATTTGAGTGATATAATTTGTTTACTTGGTGTTGTATTTATTAAAAAATTAAGTTATTAATTTTTATAAAAGGAAATAATCATGTAATTATAGATTTTTTTTTCTCCCAAACTCAAAAATTTTGTATACTCATAATTTTCAATTTTATCATCATGAAAATTTGGAGTTTACTCTGTTTAGTTCAATTTTAAGATATTATTTAATTACAAAAAATAATCAAATATTTCCTTTATTCAAACTATAAAAACAATACTTTAAATGGCTATAAGATTTTTTTATTTAGTTAAAAATCTAAAGTTGTACTAGCATAACATTTTTGAAATATATTAATGTTTATGTTTAAGCTAGTATCTGTTACAGAAATTAAATGAAAGATATGTGTGGAACACATATTTAAACATGTTATTCGAACTCAAGTAAGAGTCAATATTTTCATCAAACTAGATTTGAACTCAGTTTAAAATAGAAACTGCCTTACTTCCACACGCCTAAATTAATATAAATATTTTATGAAGAAGAACAAAATATTTTACAGGATTCACAGAATCTTTATTATGAACAAAGTGCACTATTTATATTATATGATATATTTTTCACATTCTCCAACCTCATATTAATTCCCGTTTGTTCTAGGCATATTTCATTGACACCGATGAGGTAGGGATTGCTTATAATTTAGAGAATATGTATCCATATTTTCACAGAGGAATAGGATAAAATGATTTATTAAAGAAGCAGCCTCATCACACCCAAATTCTTCGTCACTGGAAAACCAGTTAAGATGAGTCAGATGTTTAAAAAGCATACCAACAGTTATGAGTGAGTGTGTGTTCTACTCTATCACGAGGGCACATTGATAAAAACTAGCTAAATACATTGAAGGTTGCTTTTTTAGATGAAGGATCCCCTATTAATTCAAATGCCTATTCAGTTCCTTTGGCAAAAGTTTTTTCATCCCCTTTTAGTACACTCACGCTTTTATTGGCCCTATTATATGAAGGCTGTAATCTGATTCCCGGGCGAGTACATCGGGGAAGAATTTCCTTTCCTTATTGGGGTTTACAGCCCTCTATTATCTTTTATTTCTCTAATAGACTCCACCCCTTGTAATTCTGCTATCTTAGAATAGTATTGTGAATTTGGAATTTGAATCTCGTATAGGTGTACTGGAGTTACTTTTCCTCAGATGATTCACAGTGGTTTTACAATAACCGTACCACAATAAAGAGGGTGAAATTATTCTCAGCTAACCTCGCCTTTATCACCCTTTTGTTCCAGTATTAATTACCATTGTGTCAAACATACTAAAACCCCTGATGTAATTAGTAAAAATACTGACACCTTGAGACCTGAATCGATCCGGGTACTGTACCTTTGAATGAGCACTCTAATGTTTTATCTTTGAATCATTCGAAAATATCCCCCTTATAAAGATTATTATCACCCTCATAGCTTAAGGCATGCTAAGTGAAAGTTCCCAGGTTTGATTCCCGTGTCCTAGTGTAATTTTTCAACTATGTTTTAAAAGTAATTGACGTATGATCACAATACAAAGATATTTCCGTTCCAAAGAGGTTTTATAGCACCTCATCTTTCTACCCGTTCGGGCTATACACCCGTTTCAAAGTTAATTTAACTTATTGTAACAAAATAGTTTTTTTTAAGTTTAGTTTTAAAGTATCCTATAATATATTAGCTGTGAGTACTAGAAAGCGTATTATATTTAAATCTTTTTTGTAAATACATGTTTAAGTATAGAATGTATAACCTATGTAAATATATTTAAAGAGGCTATAAATTATTTATAAATTGATTTTTGAATAAACGTGTCCTATATCTTGTTCGGGCTATTCGCTTATTTAAGGATCACTCGAATGTGTTAGAGATGATGGAGGGTAAATTTATAGGAAGTGTACCCGCATTTGCGTGGAGAAATATTGTAAAACCACTTAGGGAAGCCACCATCAGTACACTCAACTGGGATTCGATCTCTGATCTCCTCACCATTGATGGTCCAGTATAGTGTGAGAGTGGTGTCTTATATTTTACCATTATATCATGCAAACCCCCAAACTGGATTTATATTTTGTTATTTACCTAAGGGGCTGTGTAGTGTAGAGAATAAATAAACAAAGTTAAAAAATATGGTTATGAAATTAAGGATATTGTAGTACTAATATAAATAAGTAAAAACAGTATTTGGAAACATAGGTCCACAGAACAACTCACACAGATAAATATGTAATTAATTATTTAGGTAATAAATAAAATTAGGTTATTTTGAAATATTATTAGGATTTTCATGGCAAAAATATATTACCTTTTCACAATAAAATATAATCTCTCTGTGTGCCTTCCATTTGCATACATATCTAACATCTTATAATCCGACTTTGCGTATTCTAAAAAATCCTTGAATTAATTTGAATCGCTTGTAACTGTATACCTTGTATAGGTAAAAAATATCCAGTAGCTTCCCCCTCTTCGCCCCCGCACCCCAATTGTATATTGACCTTATAAATTTAAACTTTTTTGTGTGTTGATACTTGAAGTGTTTGGTATTTTAATTTCAAATAAATTATTTGGCATACTTAAAACAGAGGGTTGGAAACAGTTATCAAACGTTTCAAATTAATCCAGGGATTTTTCTGAGCTTGAAAAAGTTTGATTCTAAGATGTTAAATCTGTGTGCGAACGGAAGGCACAAGTCTGTTCATCGTAGGAATTGTTTTCTGAAAGGCCCTTTTCCCTACCAGAAATCTATTACATATTAGGATAATGGTAGGAAAAAAGAGCTTTCAGAGAGTAATTCCTACCGTGAATGGAGTATAGGTAGAACATCTTTTATTGTGTTGCGTGCCTAAATCAAAATTGCATTTCAAATCTATCCTAGTTGTATTTAGTATCCAAAGAAAAAATTGCCTGCATCTCTTTGTGTTTTGGTTTGTTAAGACTTGTTTACTCATTTTAATGAGCGCTACAAGATCCTTAAGTTTTGAACCGTGTTTTAACACACTGTATATTCATATTCTACATTATATAGCCCTTTACGTGAATCACATTATATAAGCTTACTGGTATCGTATATAATGTGTGTTTGGAACGTCAATTCCTTTATTATAATATAATGGATTACAAAACTGTGTCATTTTTTTTCGACGAAATACACAGAGAAAGTATTACATTGCATAACATGGAAGAAGTCAGACTAAATAAAAGCGTATGATTTGAGAAGATGATTGGACTTTTTTACAAGTCACACTCTTATATTTTCCAAAGACGCATAGAATCCAACAAATTTTACAGTTTTGTGGGTCAACCTGTATACACCTACCTTTATTCTCAAACTGGTTTTATTTACCTGAAATTTAAATAATATGTTAGATTTTTGCAAGAAACTTCATCATCCAATTTAACTTTATCTAATAGCACTACCTTTTTCTTGGGTTCAGTCAATTTTCAGGTGACCCAGTTCGTTTGTTGATAACTATAAGTTGGTAATCACTAGACAGACGGAGGAGTAACAAACGGTGCGGACAGCATCGAAAGCGCACAAGAGGGAGAAACCTCACATCAAAAGCGCACTTAAGTTTTGTTTCAAAAGTACACAGGGAAAAAAACAACTGTATAGCATGGCCACATGTATTGTAAACATACCTTTACTCTCTGCAAAATAGATAGGTTAGGTTGATAACGGGTTAATTCGTGAAACTCACTATAGCTACGATTTCTTAAATATATACATTTATTGCAGTGATGCCATATGGGACTAAGCGATTGCGAATAATGGTGCGTTTTTGATGCATCTACCTTGTGAGCTTCTGACATACTTCAAAATAGGTACACAAATCCAGGCTGTGTGCTTTCAGTACGTAACCCATTTGTTGTTCGGTATAGTTCAGTAACCACTATACAGACATTGGCGAAACAGACTGTGATGTTATCCTCATGCATACCGTACAATTTTCTTCCATACCAAAGGTAGGCAAGGCTGTGAATCTTAGATATGACCTAGAAGGCAACATAATGGGACTGTAGTGTGACCTATGTGCTGAAAGGGAACGGCCATATTGAAAAGTGATACTTAATGGCTTTAAATATTAGTGATAAGGCCTTTGTTGTGAAGCATTATTTTCATTCGCATTGGATTGACTTTTCAGGGGGACCCATTTTGAAACTTGTATTTTAACTGTTTGAAGAAGAGTTCCATAAAGCCACACCTATAAAGCGAAAAGTATTATTGAAAGTAAGAAAATGTTAGCAAAGTTGATTAGTTTTTTTTGTCAACGAAAACATCGTTCTGTAAATATATGCTCATCCACAAACAGTGAACATGTGGGGAAAGTGCTCGATAAGATTCATAAGGTACAAAAAAAAATAATTCAGAGACCTATTTCAAAATAGCTGATTATGAAGAGAACGTCTGTTTGAACACTTGTTCATGAATTAGGATGATTTTCGCATTGTAAGCAGGTCAGCCGTCAGTTACGAGAGCCAGATAAGTTCCAAAGGTTTATTTATGTTCTTTGCTTGCACTGTGTCAAATGTGTATGAAGACTAACATTTTCTATACAATATTTGATTCTCTGATGAATTATGTGAACGAGAAAATGACATGATTTCTTGGTTTAGAACGATCTACTGAGATTATTACACATCCTCTAAAGCCTAAAAGGGTTACTGTCTGATGAGCCATTTTAGTATACACTATTTCCAAGCATAATATGTGTATATATATAAACTCACAGCTGCATATCACGTAAGTCGTCATATACATACGTTAACGTAAGTCTAATAACTTTTCTAGCTGTCAAAAGGTTCTTCGTGTGAAAATTTTATTGTAGTTTAAATTTTGTGTGACTTACAGTATTCTGTAAGCCATCACAACCAACATCACAGAGGTTTGTATCCCTACACTCATATTTATAAGTTACGATATCGTGATTCTCGTACCGGTGTCAACGCAGACTAAATGTAAGGCTCATACAGTCTAACTTTCCATTGACATGGATGTCAGGACTCGAATCCCAGCCATATGTTGTGAATTTAATCAAGAGCATCCTTCCTCCCCTATTCACACATACCGTACTCCAGTAATGTAGTATTATTAGCACACGTCCTACTACCCATTCGTGTTATACGCTTAAGTACTAATATCGTCAATGGTTTTAGAGATTGAGAAGGCTGTATTTAGAAATAAATGTACCCAAATTTGCGTGGTGGTAAATTATAAAATAATTTTATGAAAACCACCCTCAGTACAGCCAACAAAGAGTCAAACCTCGATCCTCCCGTCCTTAGAAGTCTAGTCTACTGCAAGATTACCACCTTAGACCATGCGTCCACCGAAGTTTATGAGTAATGTAGTTAAATGTGTATAGTTCAGATTGGTAGCAAGATGCGGATAGTATGTATTACAATACACTATTCACATATTTACACTACTTAGGGTAACATTTTAAAATGAAATTGTCAGACTTTTGTGTGTAAAATGAAGTTGAAACTTATTCGATTAAACAAGCTTGGATCATAATCGAACTTAGAAAGCTTCATAGCCGGAAAACTATATAATACAATACTCAGTCCTTCAATCACGTACCACCAATCGAGTGATGTTACAATATCAACGTTGTATCCACTAATGCCCTACTGTTGTGTGTATCATTTTATGTATTATATAACAATTGTAACAGTTATTACTTATTACTCTTAAGAGGTTTACTTAAAATGCCCTTTACAAATGAACTGATGATGATAGTGATAATAATAAGTTCAATCTACAATTTTAATTTCATTTATTATTGTGTTGGCCAACAGTCGTGAGATCTATGATAGGCCTTAACTGAAAAGTACACAAGTACCTTACAAATACGTATGATTACATGAGAAAATGAGATTAACAATCAAATAAATAATAATATATACTGATGAATAGTTATGAATAAAAATATAAAATAAAAATGATCAGAATGAAAAGTCACAATTATAAAAAAAAATAGCTAAATAGTAGTAAAGCCTTTAAAAAGCAGTAACAATAAGCAAAAAGTAAATCAGAATAATGTAAATCTAAATAATTTAGGTAGAACATTTGCTGAATAAATTAGTGATAAATAACTCTGAGATTGGCTTTTCATTTAAGATAAAATTTGAATTTGACAAATCTATAATTGACACTATTGAAACAACGACCTATAGGGCTCACCTTATAAGAGCAATTGAGAAAAAATCATTTTGATTACGAGAAGCCCGAAAAGGGATATGAGCACCTATACGATCATGGGCAAATTTACAAGAAATGTTGCTATTGAAAATATTAAAAACAAAAAGGGCATCACAATAAAGTCTACGTGTGAAGAAAGTTTCAAGCCTTAAAAGGTTTCAAATTCTGTCATAATCATAATACATACCATAGCATGCATAATCATAATACATACCATAGCATGCATAATCATAATACATACCATAGCATGCAATGACCAATTTATTTTTTAAACGTTTTCCAACCTGATAAAGTCTTTTAAGGTAATGGAATTCCAAGTAATTATAATAATAATAATAATAATAATAATGTCTTGTCTGAGCTACATAAACCTGTAACTCAGTCTGCGGAAAAATTAGCCAGTTCTGATGTACCGTTTGTCAAGGGACGCCCGAATTTACTAATTGTACATTCTTTTCGTGGAGGCTCTTTCCATGCCCCGATAAAATGAGGGAATAATGATACAGAATATGACTGGATAAAGCATATATGAATATCTTAAACCTAGCTTAGGCCTCATTAAACAAACCCTGGCTATCATGGGAACTATTTTCCGTTAAAGAAGAATCTCTGGGTACCAGACGAAAATTGAAACCTGGGACCTCTAGGTCTGAAGCCAGGTGCTCTGCATACTATATCATGAGGCCGGTTAATGAAATGATTAATTCAGTACACAGATTTTAAACTAAATTAACTTTGTAACAAACAAAATACCTTGTTACCAAACAGTCAATTCATCACTGTGAAAGAATAAGCCCCAATTAAAAAAAATACAAATATAGGTCTTAATGAGACTCGTTGTCGAGACTCTTAGTGCATATCACAGTTTAAAAAAAATGGTAAAGCTATTTCTCCTTTTGACCCCTTATAGTCTAAAATAAAATAAATCGTTCAACGTTAAAAGCTAACCAAAATGTCAGGCTGCTCTCGTTTGAGATGTAGCCTAAGACTTTGATGAATGTAGTTTGAGGCGCGGTGTTTAATTTCCTGTCGTGAAGCATGACATTCGATATGGGAGATGGAATGAAACTATGCGTACAGCAACAAGTTGATAGCAGAGCTATTCAACCACCTTTACATGGCCCCTGTCACACGTGACTCACATTTGTAACCTTAACAATGCGTCTCTTAACGTATAGGTCTACACATACTTAGATACCTCACCTTGAGGCTATACAAATCAACCATGCAATTATACAAAGAGGATGAAGTTATTTAATTGTTATCAACTAAAACCTTGTTCACATAATGAAATAATTTATAAATCTAGTACTGACTGTCAATATAATTATTATTATTATTATATGCACCGCGTCTTACTACCCGTTCGGGTTATACGCACTTACGCTAATGTGTAATGGTTGGGTGATTGTGAGATGAAATGGAGGACCTACAGTTTAACGTGGGATCCAAACCACGGTGGAGGCCTGGCATTCCCCACATTCACAAGTTGTGATTAATACACGTCTTGTCAGAGGTGAAGGAAGGGTTTGGTAATCGGATAAATCTGTGCCGGGACCGAGGATTGAACCCAACCCCGGACAGTCAATAAACTAACATAATTATTGAAAGTTTAACACTAGAGATCACTATATTCAGTGCTGTACTACCTGTTCAAATTAACTTACACACTGCACTGATATACTGAGACAAATTTGACATGTGTGAATTTAGTCACCAATTACGATCTCCATTATGAAACATAGCCACTATATTACGTATGATAAAACATTGATGAGTATTTATGAAACCATGTGTAGGGATAATTTTTATTGGTGTATAATTACATACTCTGTTAAATTTAAACACAGGTAGAATAAACACAGTAATTATAAGTCAAAGTTCCACAATAAACGATTATAATCAACAAGGTAAGAAAGTGATTTTTTCTAGAACGATTGTATAAAGTGTTTGAAATAACTTAAGTTTATAACACGTTACCGATTTATTCTATAATATCGTATGAGTGATGTGTCCACAAGATTGTACCATGTAAACACCCAGCTCTATACAAGATATACGTTGCACTACTTATGAATTATTCAGTACTTTGAAGGAAATAGAACAAAGTCCTAAATTGAATAAGTTTACACTACAGCTTGAATTGTAAGCAGAGCTAACACTGCGAGACGCTTATTTCTACTTTCTTATATCAAGATAAAGTATTAGGATTGCAAAAAAAAAAAAGATCTCGAAGTTATGACAAATGTTTACGTTTTATGTGAAAACTAAACATAAAGAATGGAATTTTCAAACCTGTCAGACTGTTTCATGCCACGGATCCAAAACAGTTTGGTGGATTTTATTCAAACTTTATATTTAGATATTATGGTGCTATATAACAAAATTATTTTTGAGCTCTAGACTTTTAACTAAGGGTAGCTTACTGATGAATAATTTTTTTGAATAACCAAATATTTCGAAGATGTATAAGAAAGACTTTGTTTAAAATGGACGTTTAGAATTGGTTTGACATGAAAAATAAGAATATAAGTTATAATTGGCTTTTGGGCAAAAATTTGTTGAAGGGTAGTTTAATGTGACTGATTTTTTTTAAACTTGAAATATTATATAAATATTTTTATCGGTTTTGTTCCAAATGGGTAAATTGGAAGGGTTTTAAGTTAAATATAGCACACTATACTTTGTTTTGGATACAAATTCAAATAAGGGTATTTTATCAATGAGTGATTTCTGAAAATTGGAATTATTTTGAAAATGGTTCTAAAAATTCATATCTGGGAAGTGTTTGACATAAACATGACAAGAACATCTGTGTACTTGTTTTGAGGTGAAGAGCTGGCAATGGGTAATTCACTGGTTTCTTTTTTAAATTTGGATATTTAAAAAAATGTATTTAGCAGCTTGGTCTAAAATTGGTATCGGGATCCCATTTTACACATACATTATAATGTATATATAACTATCCAAAATAAATTAATCTAGTGGTTGTTTACTTACAACAAATTATATATTAAAAAAATTGTATGTTTTGGAAACAGACCTTGAAGATTGAACTCAAAATGTGAATCTGTCAAATAATTGATAAAAACAAATAAAAATTACTATTCTAAATATAATTGGACTCCAAGTTAATAATTTTTTTTACTCTTTGCTCACAAACTTCTATTGAATGTCTTTTAAAATGGCAAGGGTTTAAATAAAATATTTTTGTTAAAAGTACTCAAGATGTATTTAACCAAAAAAAGGTCAAAAATGCATCGTATTGTTAAAATACTGTACGCACAGTTTAAATCTTGTGTGCAATCATTGTGGCCAAAATATTGTACAACATTAATTGTATTGTGTTGAGTGTGCTTGGCTTAATACCAAGATATAAATACAAGCAAAGAATCTGGCTGGAATTGAACATTGAAACGTTGAATCCAAATATGTTAGAGTTCAAACAATTTTGGTCGATAGCTATTGAGCAGGGATGTTTGAGTAAATAAATTATACTGAACTATTTGGTAAAGTTGTATTATTATAATATTTTAACTCTTGTATATATTTGTTTTATTTAGGGTATTTAAATTCTTTCTCAACATAATCATTATATCAGCATATGGCTTAATAACCAGCTTAATTTTAGTAAATACACACCAATCGGTCCCTTAGCCATTAGTTAATCACTGTAAAAAAAATCCTCCATTTCACCAATGAGAAACTATTTCATCTGAGCCAGAAATCGTACTCAAGACCCTTATATAAGTAGGCAGACTCTCTACACATTAAACTAAAGTCTAAGACAATATACTATAAATTGTGGAGGGCAATAGTATTAAATAAAATTCGGTCCGTATCAGTGGACACGTGGATAACAAATTTGTGTAACCATTCGACGTATGTAGACGTAGGACCCACATGCATACATAATTAAAGGTTCGATATAATGAATGTTCCCCTATGATCCTAAATGCCTATTATCTATCACCACGTCTCAGTAGACGTTCAAGATGTGTACACCCATATAAAATTACCCTAATTTTGTAAATACGAGGACATTGGTATTTAGACGAAATGTACTTTACACCTTCATGGAGAAAGAGTGTTTAACAACTTAGGATAAACATTCTTATTATATTTGGTCGGGCTTAAAACCCTAATCTACCCATCACTGATAAAACAAACTCAATGATCTGGAAATGTAGATCTCGTGCCCACAAACAAGTAAAGGAAGTTTAACATTTACTAACGATTCACTTAATATTTTAGTATGTTATGTTTATATGTGTAATAACTAGTCTATTACCACTCCAAACAAAGTTAGTGAAATTATGAATTGTTCAAATATAGTTCTAAATGGGTGAAAATGTATATCCATATATAAACGAGAAGCAGTGTATAGTATATTGAGCTTCTCCTATGTTTGGATAGAACTTATTTAAAAGGAAATGAAAAAGGACAGATAAAAATACGCTAAATATTATGTGCGTATTGATTTCAATATTTGATGACGTCAGTCGTCCTCTTCGTGATTTCAGGAGCAAGGATAAAGTGCTTAACTTTCGGACTACTAAATATATTTCTATGGTTATAGTTTTGAATATTTTTTTATCCGGGATGTACGAATTTAATCAGAATTATGAGTAAAGGATGATTTTGTCATTGTTTAGAGGATATATAGAGGATAGAGGATATATAATATATGTCAAAATATAATTGGAAACATTTAAGGTAAAACTATTCTCAGCACACCTAGACAGCATTAGAAACCTGATCTCTTCTTAACTAACACTATTATTATTATTATTATTATTATTATTATTATTATTATTATTATTATTATTATTAGCACAGCGTCTTAATACCCGTCTCGGGTTATACGCACTTATGCTGATGTGTAATGGTAGGGTGATTGTGAGATGAAATGGAGGACCTACAGTTTAACGTGGAATCTGAACTACGTTGGAGACCTGGTATTCCCAACATTCAAAAGTTGTGATTAACACACGTATTGTCAGAGGTGAATTAAGGTTTTGGCAATCAGATAAATCTGTGGCGGGACTGAGGATTGAACCCCAGACCCCCAGCACAGAATTCTGACACCTTACACCTAAACCACCAGGTCACCACGTCGCAACTAACAAACCAGATGAAATGGTACTGACATTTAACCCACGTAACCATCAATAATTGATTTCACAGACTACATTAGATCACCTAAATATTTTAATAAGCTAGTTAATTATATATATAGATATTTGTGTCAAAATATATTTTATCAGAACAGACATTTTAACACTAATTAGTAGATAATTTCAGTTATCTAGGCTTGTAATTGAATGATAGCTTCTTATTGTAGTGTACCATGGTTTATTCTCAATAGGTTAGTAAACTGCTTTAAATAGCTTTAATAACTAGATAATCAATTAATTTGTAGAATGTAATAAGAAAAGTAAACTGTTCATAGGATAAATTTCATTTAAGATATCAAAAGACAACTGTCACTGACACTCCATCAGTGGTCACGTGGTATAAAATGGTATAACTATCATAATATAACATATGTCCAGTGACTGTGAGGTCGGATTTTCAATCTTGAGTGAACTGGAGATTCTTTTTCCTAAATAGTTTCCTTATTTCCCTCCACGCAAATGTGGCTATTCTGTGTCTGATTATATATAGCCTACCTACTAATTAGTATAAATATTGGCTAGCCTAGGCATAAATACCCACACACAAACACACACACACACACAAATTAAGATATAGTCAGGTGACCTGGTGGTCTAGGGGTAAGGTGTCAGACTTCTATGCTGGCGGCCGGGGCTCAATCCTCGGTCCCGGCAAAGATTTATCTGAATACCAAACCCTTCCTTCACCTCTGACAAGACATCTTGTGAATGTGAGGAATGCCAGGCCTCCGCCATGGTTCGGATTCCACGTTAAACTGTAGGTCCTCCATTTCATCTCACAATCACCCTACCATTTCACATTAGCGTAAGTGCGTATAACCCGAACGGGTAGTAAGACGCGGTAATAATAATAATAATAATAATAATAATAATAATATATAGTCGGGATAGATTTTTATTTATTAAAATTCCTGGATGAATAGAGTCTCTAATAGTTTATTAAATATGGATGTATTTATCACTCTAAAATTATCTCCCAAGTCAAGTTTTCATGCTCATATATATGTATATACGTTGTAATTTACCATATGCAACCAGAACAAATTGGTACAATACATAATAGGTGAATATGTGTACAAAGTTTTACATCGTTTGTGACTGATAAAATAAATTGTGACGCAAAATTGAGTTTTTTTTGTCACGTGGCTAAGAGAAAAATAATCTTCCTTTAACAATTTATCTTATGGCTTTTTAAGGAGTAAATTGGATATAAGATTATGTTTAAACCAAAAAGTATCAAGGCAGTACTTTCTTATTTATTCAATTAACTAGACCCCCCTTCCCCCCCACCCCCACATTATTATTTTCAACACACACATATATTGAATTATTATTATTATTAGCACCACGTCTTACTACTCGTTCGGGTTATACGCACTTACGCTAATGTGCAATGGTATGGTGATTGTGAGATGAAATGGAGGACCTACAATTTAACGGGGAATCCAAACCACGGTGGAGGCCTGGCATTCCTCACATTCACAAGTTGTGATTAATACACCACATATTGAAGAATTATCATAGACTCCACCATAAAATATGAGTGACTATCGGCATTTTTGTGAGGAATTAATTAAATTTTTAAAATAAAATATAGCCTATGTTCCTCGTTGAAAATAAAGCTTTATATTGGTGAAAGAATTTTTAAAATCGGTCTAGTAATTTTTGAGTTTATCCATTACAAACAAACAAAAAAACAAAAAATCAAATCTTTCCTCTTTATAATATTAGTGTAGATAACAGGAAAACTGGGATCAGTTTGGTAATTTTTCATCCAAAAATTATTATTTTCAATATTGTTTTTTTTTTGTTTTAAAAAAAGCTAAATTATTTCACTGTTGTCAAGTTAACTCTTTCTTAAAAATTATAATATAGAAGACCGCATCACAATGATATACCTGGCCTGAGCTGTAGAGTGAGACGTGATCTAAAGTGTAACAATTCTTTAACAACCACAAAAATACCTAAACCCAATATAAAATCTAAACAAATCATTCTATATCTTGATCTTTATATTAAGCTCATAAAGGGATTTAAAATGTCTATCCCCAAACTGCTAGGCGAGTTTCCACGTTAGTAAACAATGCCCCTTACATTTCGTGCTCATTTTCTAGAGAAATGCCGCAATGATTTTAGCCACTAAAACCCCTGACTTACAAGGTTCTCTGTCGAACATCTGAGCCCTTACACGTTTTATGTTTCCCCTCCCAAGTCTACTATTAATTAAGACCCTTCCCCACAGATACAAGACTTGATACTCTTTCTCTTTCTCTCAATACTTGTGTGTGTATTCCTCACAGGGGGAAAAAACCTTTCCCTGGCTCCACTGTACTGTTTATAGCTCTCACCTCATGCATACCACCACTAAGAGCAGAAACACACACTGAGGTGGATCGTGAATATTTCAATAGACTACTTCAAAGGCCCGTCATACGTGGTTAGTTGGACAAAAGCCTGGCGCTAGGGTCAAAATGAATGCGCTAGTTCGAGCTTACGGGCAGGCATTTGACTGGGCTGCCGTTACATATCAGGTTTTAATAGAGGATTCATAAAGTAAGGGAGGAACTGGGAGGAGTAGAATGGGTTTATGGTCTTAAGTTACAGAAGTGGCCAAAAACTTAATGTGGTTTCGAAAGCTTAAAGGAACGTAAGCACTCAGATTGGTATGATACCATCAACTGAGAACGATGTGTCCTCAGGTTGTGGTGTTTTAATTTAGTGTTTAATTTTAGTACAAAGTTGGTTTATGCATTGGTTTAATTGGTCGTACATTTTCTTAGTGATTTAACAATCCCGGGCTAGATTTACAGTATGGATGAATTAATTATAACGGTTAACATTGGGAGACTCTCTTAAGCAGTGATGTATTAATACTCTTTGTGGCTGTTCTATAACTAGGTTGGATTGTAAATAGAATGCTGGATTAGCGAGTTCATTTGGAAAGTAAAAGATGTACACATTTATAATACCAAATATAAAAATTATTTTACCAAGTTGTTAAATCCTTATAAAATAATTTATAGCAGAGACTGTTTAATATATGTGATGTAGCAGAAAGTCAAGATAGGATTTTCCATGTTAATGTACGTATGCACTATTTGGTTAGTTTAAAAGATAGTGCCTAACATTGTGATAAAAACCATAAATTCTTATGGTTTTATAAAAATAGTATTAATTGGTTTCAACACTATTTATCTTAAAATAGCTTATTTTTTAAAGGTTTTTTTTCTTAAATCATCTACAACTAAGGCAATTTGGTTTATTCACGAAAATTGTAATATTAACGCCAGTCCTTGAAAAAATATGTATACTTAGAATAGGAAATAAGAAAGAGTTAATTTTTAAAACAAGACAATGCTGTCCAGAATCCAATAGTAGAATGAGTGTATATATATACTCGGCAGTAGAAGAAAGGAATTGTTATCAGCAGGTAAATTAGAGGTATTATAGGATAGATTGATCATTTTATTCCCTTTTGTTCTACTTCGTATTAGGGCGTATACGTTCAATAATGCTTCGAGTGATTTTGTTAATTAAAGATAAAATCCGCTTCGCAAAATAGCTTCAAATTTACCAAGAAACCAACGTTGTTATATTTTAGTAAAAATAAGGACGTATATCTGTTAGGCTCTCCACTGGTACTATCCCAAACGAATCTGGACGAAATATTTACTGTATTAAAAGTAAGACAAATTAAGAGTTTAAATAGAGAAAAACATCAAATATCTACAAATGGAGAAATTTCGTTGTATAGGTTGAAGCCATTTTTAATTGAGATTTTCATTATCATATTTGGAACACCAAACATAATATTCCCATACATAAACGTAAGGAAATGCGTTTATGTATGCGTAGTAACACCAGCACATTTTTTTTAAACACCAACTTATACCAGCTAGTTTTCTCTTTATTTCACGTACAATATTGTAGTAAAAATAGCATAAATTTGCGATAAACTAATAGTTTTAATAAACCATCATATTAGGGTATTAATTTAGCATTTAAGAAAAATTTCCCCAATGTAATTAACCTCTTTTTAGTTAGTAATACTATACGGGTAGTACATAAATCTAATGAGGTACCTATTACTGGCAAACCAGTGCAATTGGGTAGATACCTTAGGAAGGAGATGAACACATTCAATTCAACCGATAGTCACTAATTAAACATGACCTAACCTTCTATTGAGCTAAGGTCTGGCTCTTTGATTGGTTCTGGGGATCAAGAGGGTCACGGGAGAGGATATGAGGCCAATATTGTTTAGAGAGAACCAGATGAGAGTCTTCTGGTAGCTGAAGGGTGATAGAGACGTTGGTGATTGGCATGGAAGCTCGTGGTTCTAGAAATGTTGGTCCCACCTCGAAGTCCATATAATAGACAGACAAACACGATGGTTGAATTATTTTGGAATAAAGAGTAGATCAGTTGGTTCGAGTATCGAGTAGGGTTATTTACAGGGCTTGAAAAAAAGCCTCGCCCACTCGTCTTTTACGAGGGAAAATGTTTGTATGACGAGTAAAAAAAAACTGTTTTTAATCGTCAATTTTATTATGGTTGAAATGAATCCTGCATAAACTGTCCTGTTGATATTAATACAAAACAAGATGAATGCCGATATTACTCTTCGACTAAAATGTAGTTTAGCTATTAATATGATTAAAAAGCGATTATCTTGCAAGGATATATCGATATATTCTCACGTTTCGAAGGAAATCTTAAAATATATGAAAAACAGGGGTGCCAATATGGAAACCTGTTTGACCCCCAAACACAACGAGAACAAAGAATTGCGAGTAACATTTGGGGCGTCTTGTTGCATTCTTATATTGTTTGTTAACGTGTGAGGGGTGAAGAAATTGCGCAAAAGAATCTGTTTCATTTTTTCAAAAACAGTAACATAATATATTTTGGTTTGGAAGTCTGTGTTACGTAAAATTAAAAGTTAATGAGTGCCTAGTTTAAATTTGTTGACATAAATTGCTTGGTTTTAATCCGATTATGCTGAGAGTTAAATATTTTTACCGACTTGTGATCCATTCTAAAATCTTTTTCAAGACCTATTCCCTACTAGTAGTCAGGATACTAGTAGCTCTACTAGGACCCTTGTGGTTCACTACATCTATTCCAGATCTCTATGATCTCTTATCCTTCTATAAGAAGTGTGATTTCCTTCTTCCAATTCAATAATCGCCGTCAAATCAAACCTACAGGCTAATATTGTGGATGGCTTACCCCCTATCTCCCTAGATCATATCATATTAAAGTCAAGATAGGTATTTGACGGACTCAGGTTGGCCGTAAGGTGTTTGTCAGATTACTCCTTAAAAGCGAACTGTTAGGACGAATCCATATACGATGTTTAGCACACTATTATCAGTAAGTAAATGGGTGGTATTTTGGACCAACTGAGATAAGACGTATGGACTAAGGATAAACAAAATGTTTTCTTTAATTTATGCAGACCTAGTCTAACATAATATAATACAACATAGTCTAATCTAGCCTAACCTAACCTAACCATCAGGTGAGTACCCTTTCATATTGAAGACAATCAAACAAAACATATATTAGCCTTACCATAGAAAGTGATAATCTATCCTAACATAAAGTAACAATCAGACAATTGAACAGACAATTCATATAGAAATATAGCCGGCCCCGTGGTGTAGGGGTCAGTGCAACTAGTTACAATCCTAGGGGTACCGAGTTCGATTTCCGGCTGGTACCTTGGGTATTTTTCCCTTAAAGGGAATGTACCCATATGTCACCAGGGTTTGTTAAATTATCCTTAAGTTAGGTTAAGACTCATTCCGGCTCCCCAACTGCATAATAACCATAATCCCATCATCTCATTGTGCGTACGTCGCGTAGACAGCCTCCTATGGTGTACCCTGAGTAAAGCTCTGTCCCACGAGCGGCTAATAGTTTACACGTAAGGCGACCTAGCCTGGACGTCAAAGTCCCTCCAGGTAATAGGATAAAAATATATATAAACGTGAGTCAGAAGTAAACAAACACGCAAGATTTTATTAACATGTGTTTTCACAACTGTGCCAAACTTCTTATGACCAACCTCTTCCAAATAACCCCAACCCGTGTATTTCAGCTTGGATAATTCCGGATTGCATCAAACGTACTACGCACCTGAAGTCTGACTAAGGATTAAGATGGGTTATTAACAATAACTAATAGAATAAATAAATAAATATTGTTTAGAGGTTATTCTACACCAAGAGAAGCTTGTGCATAGAATTTTAAGACTTTACAAAGGCACATTGTCCTAAGAGTTCTTAGTAATGAATTGTATTAAATTCATGTGAAAGGGCCGTTTAATTTTGAGGGCCTATCAATTAAAACAAATAATATAGTAAAATGTTATCAATGTTGGCTGTAAAACAATATGTTTGAATTTTCTCTACTGTTCTTCCTACCAAAATCAGGGTATACGTACAACTAGTCTTTGAGAGAATAGAAGTTTATCACAATATAATTTATTCAAAAGCCTATTTATGTCACGTTATAAAATGTTATAAAAGGTATACTAATGCATTGTTGTAATAAAACAATACTGGGGGAATTTATTTAAATTGAGATTAAAATATATTACAAATAATGTTGCATGTTCACAAGAAATTTAAAATATTAAAATGTTTTAACTAAACTATTTCCACTATACCTAGGTTACAAATATAAACCTTTTAAAATGTAGGTTAAGATATGAATTTTTCTAAAAAATAGAGTTTTGTTTAAATTAGATACAAAAATATTTTAAGAAAATGAACAGCCACTAAAAACTAAAATTATAAATATAATATTTTAAGAAATAAAAAGTCATTTGGTTTCACTGCTAGAGTTCAGGTTATATGCATTTAAAATTAAATATGCTAGTATTTTAGGTATAATAAAGGTTAATTTTTTGTAAATTTAGTAGCGAATGCATGACAGGAGAGTCTAAGGCAGTTTATGAAAGTACTACCCTTTGCACACCTGATTGGGATTCGAACTTTGATCCGCCCCATTATATTTAGTCAAGTCTTTCTCGAGAGTGACGCCTTATACCATTTGACCACAGAAGTGTATCTAACGATACATTAAATTCTATTTTATTATATATTAAACTTATATCTATTATAGGATTACTATAAACTTTGATTCTATATCGTTAGTCATAATGTAATACATATTTGACCGAAGAAAGTATTTTTTCGTCGAAATTTCAAGCTTAATCAGAAACAATCTGTCAATTTGGCAGCTGAGTAAATATTTCATCAATAACACCCTGGACGGTTAAGGCAACAATTGTTTTCCGATGTGCTTACATGACATCCCAGGGTCAGCCTCAGTCTCGTGACATTGTTTACACAGATTAGCACCCCATCCCCCACAATCCATCCCTCCACCCCTTTCCGATCTGAAAGAGAAAAAAATTTACCGCCCAAACCTCCTATAACACATACGTCAACAAGAAATCTTTCAAAAACACCAAACACTATTTTAAACCTTGAATAAAATAAAATTAAAAAGTTTTGCTTTAAAAGATTATCATACACCTATAAAACTATTTGGTTCAAATAATAGTGAAGTATATACTAACTTTTGTTTTATTCTACACCACTAACTACTTAAAGTTAAGACTGAGATAAATAGCTCTTGAACAAACTATAACAAAATATAGAAAAACTGTGATTTAATGAATTAGACCGTTTCAATATTGGTAGATATATTAAGTGACATTAAAATTCAAAAAGAGTGAATATAATTTGCTTCTAATGAACAACAAATTTTTGGATACGAACTTTTTAAAGAGATTAGCTTAGCATCTTCAACAGAACTATAACATAAGTTGCCAAGTCTAAAATACAAGTATTATATGATAAAAATGTGTAACAAAACACGGATACCCAAAAGTAGGGACAAAAAGGGTTTAAAATTTCAACTATGATGTAATAAAAATGATAAAATCACAGTTTGTATGTTAACATTTGCCATTTGAAATTTAAATAAAGTTATTATGTGTTCTTATTATAAAGATTTGAAGAATATAATAAAGAGTGGACATAAACAAGGTTTTAAGTCAAATATGTTAGTTAAAAATATATGGAATTTTAAAGCGATATATAAAATCTAAGCCTTATCTTATTCCAAATCCCATTAATCCTTGTGATATCAGCAATCGAAAGATGCTGATTTATATTCTTCTTACATGTTTCGGTATTTAATATACCATAATCATGGACACTGCTAAACGAAATTGCTTTTGAGGCTATCTGAAGCGTACACGACTGTTACCACAGACGCTAACGATATGAGTTGAATAAGTCGACAGGTGTGACAAAGACAAACTGTATTATCAGCTGGCTGGGTAGAATGTGTTGGGGATCTCCAGGCAAACCGGAGTTTAGATGAGGGAAGAAATGTTCTCTGAATTCCAGTAGTGTGAAATGCTGATGAATTGGAGGGTGCCTTGATACCAGCTAGGGGGAACAAGAGAACAACATCTTCAGACGGAAGAATCATTCCCTCATTCATATGGTCCAGCCAACTTGAAGACAAGTGTGTCATGCTGGGCTGGAGCTGTCGGGATTCTGGTCCATCCACCTATCCATCGGATGGTTTCTCTCAATTCAGAAAATGGATCGGCGATAACAACTGAAAGGCCCTGCAGCCAATTATCACTAAATAAATTATTGAACTGTCCAGTGATAGAAGCCTCAAATCCAACCTCAAGAAAACTTATTTTGCTGATCTTTGGCAGACATTTTGTTGCAAAGGCTGAATGAGTCTAGTCATAACAATGATCATGCCATCAAGTTTATGATCCCTTTCTCAACAACATATCTCTGAGAGAGTGTTTTTTCATCCATGGTGTACCTAAAATTAAGTACCACAATAAGCTAAACTTGGAGCTGGACTTCCACTTGAAAACTTCAACTGGAAGACCAGACATCAAAAAGTTGTGCCAACCCTTGAAGCCACACCCCTCTCAATGAAAAATTTTGGGATTCATAATATATCAGCACCAGAATTACAATTAAAAATGTTGTGTTTAGGTTGCCTTTTTTCTTTATTTTTGAACGAATTTGCAAATAAAATGTGTGAAACTTTTCTACGGACTTTTTACAGTAAAATTACGTTTTATAAAACTTTTAAAATTCTATTTTCTATAAGAGATAATGTTAAGGCTATAACAGTAGGATTCTCTCTAAGTAGCTTTATCGCATTTGAAATATTTTGATTACATATTGTAATGATATTGGTTTGAATTATTCTAAATTATATAAAAAAAGTCATGGATGAAGGTAATTTTTCCTTAAAGTAATACATGTAGAGTATCCTTTTAAGATTCTTCCATGAAGAACACGCGCTTTTCATAAATAATGGGAAAAGGATTTCACCACTAAAATAGATTTTTATATCATATTTTATGTTAAAAGAACAACTGTGCTATTTCCTGTTAAAAGGAACATCTACGCAGTATTTGTCGAAGACGCCAATTCCCTACACCAATAAGAAGCTAGCCTTCACAACACCTGTCGCCAGGACTCTTTCTATTAGTTGGTTGCTACACTGTTGATAAAGGGAAGAAAGATGCAAGGGGTATGTCATATATAAACCGTTTGTGCGTATCAGCAAGGTATCCGGGATCCAAACATATACACCAGGCATCTCCGCCCACCCACAAGACAGTCAGAGCCACACACTGGCAGTCACAGTCTAACACAGTATAAAATAACCTACATTAATATCACAAGAGTGCAGTGATATAAAGTATTTGATTGGAGTTTGTATAAGTGATTAACAGATACCATTTAAATAAACCATGTGTGAATAAACAGCCATCAACAGTTCTCTTTCGTCACATTTATTAATTATACCGTTCTAATTAGTGCTCGACCACGGAGATATAGACAGCTTGTTAAACGGTATCTTTTCCGTACAGTGATGATAGGCGCTCGACCACGGAGCTATAGACAACCTAAACATCATCTAAGCATTATTATACCAGGGAATTAATCCGTAGTGTTTCAATCGACGCCCAAAGCGGGGCGATTGATTCAATAGTGTTATAAGATATTTATCTCAATATATTAAATATATTAATAATATACTACGCGGAAATATTTTTTTTAAACTATATATATATTTTTTTTTAAATCTTGGGGGTCCATTAAACTTTTAATCATGGCCAAGGGATACAGTCTAAAAAAAGTTTGAAAACCGCTGGGATAGGGGATCGAATCTCCATCAGGTGTAATAAGGGTTGTGTTTCCTAAATTGTTTTCCACACTGTCTCCAAGCAAATGTGAGTATACTTCCTTGAAATTCAACCTTCCTTTTCTCTAGCATAGCGTACATAGTTAATAGGTGTATGGACAATAACGGCTTTTAGAAAGGACATAGTGACAAAAAATAATTAAAAATAACCATAAATAATTTAATAGTACTTCATTACTTCAACACCAACATTATACCCAAAATAGAGCTGATGAAAACAAACTTATACCACGCTATTATAATAATACTAAAATGATTATGATTAATTTTAGGGTATTTAACTATATTTTATGAAATAATTGATTATATCAGCACAGGACGTATACACATAATTAATTATATAGCAAACTCAACTCTGAGTCCCCAGCCTATTAATTCATCAATTCCAATTTTACCAATGATAAACATTTGGGAAATGTCTTGAATCTTGGACACTTATTAGATAACCACGCAAGTCTTTGATACAAGTTTTGAAATTCTCTGAATTTTCTATAATTTTCAAACCACACACAAGTCTCTTTAGTGTTTTACGCGTAAAGATACAAACGAAATGAGTTATTACTATAATTCCTTGTGATAATTCTTGACACAAGAATAATTATTAAATACACCCTTTTGATAATTCTTGACACAAGAATAATTATTAAAGACATATGCCAATGCTCTTCATCAAATTTCCATGAATTTGATATAAAACATATTGTTGGCTATCTGATTCTCTAATATAATTGTGTTTAGAAATTACTGCAAAAATATTTGAAATTTCAGTGACGTTTTAAAATTTTCACTACATATCTTTGATTATACCAGATTTCCATAATTTCCAAGTGCGTGTCAAACCTGTTTATATTAAAATTTTCATGGAGGGATAGTGGAAAATGATTTATAAATAATCACTTAGGTTAACCCAGCCAGAGCAAAAAAAAAAACGATTTTCCCATCAGATGAATAATATATGAGGTTACATCTGATTTGGCCATTCCCACCAACCCTTATATGAATATTTCTATTGCATCCTAATGTATTGTATTTACAGTCTAATTTCTTCTTATGAACAGCCTTATATGACCATTAGATAAGTTTATAGATCCATTTAAATGTATTTGTGTGTAAATTCATGTTATCAAAAGCTAAAGCAAGAACCTTACTATACGTTCAACTTCAAATATACAACTAGTGCAAGCCATCTAACATTTTAAGCATATAGGTGTCTGTAATTATTTGGCAAATAAATATGTGAAGTATATTACTCACCACCTCTGTATGAATCGGGTGAGCAGCGAATATGAGTCCAGCAAAGCACACAAAGCCAGATTGAAGTTTTACCACATCCAGGCAAACTTTGGTGAAAAGCAGCGAGGCTACGGTGTGTAAGAAGAGATTCGTCGAATGGAACCAGACTGGCTGCAGTCCCCACAACAAGTAATTAGCTCTGAAAACAAACGAAAATTATTTAAATCAGCATCACGTGGACACACATTTTGGTAAAAGATCAACAGACTCGTTGAGAGAAAACGAACGACCAAGTAGTGGAAACCATATACCAACAGCCAGTGCCAAAAGACTAGAGTATCTCACCCGGGTACCAACTCATTGTTACGATGTCTCTCTGCTCCAGACGCCACCATACGCATGGGGATTAACGTCACCTACTTCCTCAGAGCACCCTTACGTCCCTTTTTCCTCTTACTTGCCCTAATTTTTCCCCAGTTATAATTCCCAAGCCTCCTTCACTCTCCGTGATCCTCCCACCCTCATATCTCCACTAAGCTCTGTCAGCTATCACCTTAAACCTCTAACGACTCATCCCATGCCAAACACCTTATCCCTTACCATCACTCCCTACGTCAACCAGTAGTACCCTTTAGTGGGAGAACTCCGGGCCACCCATCTGATTCCTACACATAAGCTACCCAAAGTACTGAAAAACCTGGTAGCCTCCCACGGGATCCACAAAGAGCATTAGAAGAAGGCCATGTCACTCTTCCCAGTCGGTCTAGGACAACTGGGCGCCAGGAATACTGGGCTCTAAAATAAAACTAACTTTTTTTATTTTAGTTTTTAAATTAACTTATTCAATTTTTTATAATAAAAAATGCACAGCTTTTCATATATTTTTCAATTAAAATTAAAAAGTGACGTATAAAAACTAAAATTGAACTTAAAAAAAACTAATCCTATTTTTCAGCGCATTATCATATATTTTTCAATTACGTAAATATTCATTTTTGGAGTTGTTTTTTTAAAAAAAATCTTAGTAGAGGATACTTAATTAATTTATATTTATAAAGTTAGATTATTAGATATGATAAAACTTCTAAAAAAACATGAAAAATAAGAATTTTGCGCAGAATAAACCACGTAAAGATAAATAATAAGTAACATTTAGGTGCATCCCTATGTAAAAATTTAAATAATATCGCCGATATTATAATACCTTCAATCTATGACTTATTTCTGGTGCAGGTGCGATGACATTTGGTTTGTTTATTCTTAGAAATCCCCCACTCCCCCCATTACTATTATTTTTCCCTTATCCAGTTCATAGCTATGCGGTGCAGGTGTTAAGAGTTTTAATTTGCATATTATTAGAAATCGCCCACTCTACCCTTTACCATTATTTTTTGCTTCTTCCCTTCATTAGGTTTCGTCAACCATAGTGGTTTGGACAAAATGGAACAAAAAATCGTGTCACAACTTAACAAACAAAAGTACGTAGACAATGGTTTTCATTGATAAATTTAGTGTCTATGGACAGATCAAATTTCGGCGCTGAAAAGGAAAAAACAATAATGGCAAGGCTAGATTACATACAAGAGGAGAATGTGGTAAACGATTAAACGAACACACACATGATAGTTCATCACCACACATTGGAGCACAAGAGGTGGTTTCAAAAAACAAACAATGGGCTGCTAAAATACGAGAATTTATTTCTCAAGTCATCAACGAATGCACAGTTGGCTTGACCCAAGCGGCCAAGGTATGTGATTTTACTTAGCTAAGTATGATAAATAATACATAAGTAATTATTAAATTAATCCTTCAATCAATATTCCTTTATTATTAGTAGATTTCAAAACAAAGGCTAGTAACTTATTCTAACGGGTACAGATGATAAAGAAACCTAGAGGAAATGCACCCACGTTAGTGTTGTGAAGCCATGGAAAAACCACAAAGAGCAATCACATGTTGTAAACCACCCACCAAACTGCACTCAGCTGAGATTCAAACCCAGACAGCCTGCCAACGGCAACCAAGTGATTTTTTCTTTAGTTGTTACGTTCAGTTAAGTATGAGTCAATGACTTAGACCATTCTGTCATCAAAGCAGGTAGTAACGTAATTAGTATCCGATTAAGGTAATTAACTTCTTACATAATAAAATATATTTAACGTAAGAAATATTTATTATGAAGTCTGTAGATTCACAAAATTCAGTAAAACATTCTCAAGACAAGTAATTTTGGCTAAGAATATAAAGGGTGGTGTTCACATATTACTAATGCAATTTTTAGAATACAATCCTAGCCCCTTCCCTCATTCTTATTGCACTACTTAACAATTTGATTAACATTATAAATACATGCTATACTAAGGGATGCCATTTCAGTTCTGTAAGGGGAAGGGAGAGCTGGTTAAGATCTTTAACAAACGCACTATTTATAAGGTATATCGCTTGGCGTAACACCCCCTCCCACCACTAGGGGTGGATCCAAATGGATGGTATGGGGGGCGCACCCCCCTCTATCACCACCAAGAATGGTTTTACTTGGTATCACATTTTTAAAATTAAATTATTTAAATCTAATTTATAATTACTACTCGTTGTACTGTCTTGTAATATCTCACTAGTCGGCAAATGGGATGTTTGTGCCTCCCCCCTCTACCCCAAATATGTTTAGTAAAAATTAAAGAAAATCAAGTTTAACTATAAAATTGAACACCAAGGAAGTGTTGAATGTATTTAATCTATATTTTTTAGTTTAATGGGCAATTAGTTTCAACACATTGCCAGTGAAAGATGATTACAAATATTCCTAGGTTCTCAAGACATTTAATTTTCAAAAAATTTCCAAGCAAAGCCTTCTCTTTAACTCCATCTACTACCTTGACTATTTTCCTCCCCTCCTTACCTTCAAGTTATATCTGGGTGAGCCACTGATCACTGTCAAGAATAATTTATTAAAATAGCAGAGTAAATACTTATGCCGGAAATTTATCCTTAATTTAAAGATTACACTCAAGTTGAGCGTTTGCTGAAAAAAATTGTCTCAAATTTGGTAGAATTTTGTCGTCAGAATTTCTTGAGGAGGAATCTTCCCCTGCCCAGTCCCATGGGAGCAGCCACCCCCTCACGAAAATCCTGGATCCACCCATGCCCTCCACCTCCCACCATGCCACTATTCTTATAAAAATCTAAAATTAACTATTTTTCATACGATTACAGTTTCCCCGCATAGTTTTTACGTTGGTGTGCGTTTATAGTGGCATATTTAGCCCCAACAAATCTGGTTTTCTATTTCCTATACAATATTAAAACTGGAATATTAGAGTTGGTCCCTTTTTACCACAACAAATGTACTTATTTTTGTATGTGTTTTTAAATCCTTTTAACTCTTAAGATTATTCCGATTAGTGTTGTCACTAATCACTTGTCACTAGTGTTGTTCACCCTCATAAATAAAATCTAAGCTAATCCCGAAGCCCCCTTATCTTTTTTAAACCCTCTTTCTCCCCATTATCATCCACTAAATCATAGAAGTGTTACGCAGTATTCGAAGAGCTAAGCCCATGCATAAATCTATAATATAAAATTAATGTAGCAATAATATTTATAGTAGAATAATATAAAACTTAAAGTATTGTTAACCGTAACAAAATTATTACACTAATCTAAAACGTTTTCTGTGTGGAGGGGATACTTCCGAAAGCAGATGCTTCGAAAAAATTAGTCCGCTGTAAGCGAAACTAGATAAACGCTGCCCCTCCAGTTCCAGCAAATCTTCAGACGCTAATAATTCCTAATCGATATAAATCGTATGTATCCAAAATGGAAATTGAAGAAAATTCCTTACTTTCCACTAGGGGACCAGATGATAACAGAATCCTTATATTTGGTCGACAACGTAATGTGCAAACATTACGTGACGCAGAGGTCTTATATAGAGATTAAACATTTAAGACTGCTCCCCTACTGATTGCACAAATCTATATTGTGCTTGGTAAACAATTTAGAGGGGTGGATCCAATTATATATACACTCCTACCTAATAAACAAAGTGCTACGTACGTACGACTTTTTGAAATGTTACAAGAGATTGAATCTACATTTAAACTACAAACGTTTTCATGTGACTTTGAATCCGCTGCAATAAGTGCTATTAGATAGTGTTTTCCCCAAGTTGAAATACATGGTTGTTTTTACCATCTAACACATAACATAAGAAAACAAATATGTGCATTGGAACTTATTCAACAATAAAACAACAATGCCGAATTTCGTTTTAAAGCAAGGATGATATCAGCTCTGACATTGATACCAGAAAATGATTTAGACCAAGCTCTAGATTTGGCAGAAGGACTTCCAGACAATTTGCAGCCCCTGATAGAATGGTTTGAAGACAATTATATAGGTCGTAGAAATCGTAGAGGCGTTGGATGACGAGTGGCATTATTTTCATTATATATGTGGAATCTTTAGACAAGAGTATTAAATGGTAAAGATCTTACTAACAACCATGATGAAACTGCACATCACAGGCTAGTAAATGAGCTGGGTATGCAACATCAAACAATATGTAAATTTATTGATGCTCTACGTAAAGTACAAGCAGCAAGAGATATTGTAATGAAAAAAAAACATTTTTTTCAGTGTGATAGATAAATGTGTGTATTATTATTTATATTTATCTATATAATTGTGTTTTTGTTGGGCGCCACCCCTAATATCTAGGAGAAAAATAATAATTAAAAGAAAAAGAAATGTTTTTACCTCGGCTAATTCAGTCAGTGGCACGACGACTCTCAAATTCGAGACCACTGGGTAAACTTAAAACTAAAACATGAACAATTTAGATAAAATGGATAGTTCCACTAAAGCAGGTTTAAAATGTGTAAAAAGCATTAATATATCTAATCATACATTAGAGGGTTATAAAATAAAATAAATTTTACAAAAAGTTTGATACTCTTATTTTGATTTTTTAATTTCTCAACCAGTCTCACTAAAATATGGTAAGAATGATTAATATGTAATGTTAAAAATATTCGTCCTCATTTGCTCATTCCTCATTCCTCAGGTAATATAATATAGGTTGGATACTCAACCTTCCAGTCACAGACAAACCAGTCAAAATGAGCTTGACATTAAAACTGCATGCCCACCAACATTTATTTCAATCATATCCGCAAATGCAATTTTATTAGGACAAAATTAAATTATTATGTGAGTGCTATGTTGAAAGATGTAGGCCTATATAAAAAGTCAACTCACCCACTTCAGTGGCCACATGGTCTTAGGCGCTACTCACGCAATAGCATGCAACGCGTTGGATGTAGTTGATGACCACCATGCATTGAAACTAGTCGTCCTTAAATACGAGGGGTGTTTTTATAAGTAAGGGCCATTTTTAAATTAAATTGGTAATAAATACTTTTGGGTAATTTCTTAATCCGATTCTAAAATCCTTCATCTAATTTTCAACATAACTTCCGTTATTATTTGATCATTTATGGTATTGCGAGATAAGTTTTTGTAGACCCACTTCATAGAAGTTTGCCGCCAGTGAGGAAAGCCGTTCATTGCTGAACCTTTGTTTTCACTTCATCATCGGTGTGGAAATGTTCGCCTATATCTTTTGAAACTCCATGATTTTTACCTTTCATGCATGTGTTCTGACAACAATAAACGCAATTGCGTATCGTTTGAATTTGACGAAACTTTACCATTCAATCCAGAATAAAGTTTGTGTGTGGCCTGCTGTCTGCTGGAGTGTTGTTGCTTCATGACAATGTGAAGCCCCAATCTACTGCCCAAACGCACGCTCTCGTAAAATATTCTGGCTGGCAGCAATTAGATCAACCCCACTATAGTCCTGACCTTTCACCTAGGGACTACAATATTTTCCTGCATCTGAAAAGGTTCCTCGCCGGCAAGCATTTCCATACCGATGACGAGTTGAAAACTAAGTTTCAGGAATGGTTTTCTTCGCTGGCAGCACACTTCTATGACGAGGGTCTACAAAAACTTATCTCACGATAGGAAAAATGTTTAAATAACAACGTATACTATGTTTAAAAAGTAGCTGAAGGTATGTATAATCGTATAAAATAAATACCCAAAAATATTTAGTAGTTTCTATTTTATTGCACAATGGTCCTGTCTTTTAAAAAAAACTCGTATTTGGCAGCTAACGCAGCCATCAACCAATGGAAAAGAAGGATTAAATATAATAACGAGAAGTTAATTAATTCGTTTTATTAAACTATTTAAATTTTTAATATTACAATATATATATATAATAAAATAAATTTATTTAAACCTTAAATATATTACAAATCCTTTTGTCATGATTAATTCTGTATAATTTATTATCATCTTCACTTCTCAAAAAATTATTATTTGTCTATTGTTATGTTATTCATCTACATATTATATTCTAGGTTATTGTACATTATTCCTAGTTTTCACTACTGTGAATGTCATTTAAATTCACTAAAACAAAATCAAAATCTATTTTAACCAATATTGATTAATTTCTCTAAATAGTACCAAAAAAATATTTTCTGTATACATCATTTACCATGAAGTGTATACAAATTATTAGCTTGTTTGTTTCCACTATACTGCAGCATATATTGTGGGGCGATAGCTGAACCAATCTAGGTAAGACAAAACTTTTTATTAGAGTATGAAGGGATATTAGTGCAGAATAATAATTATCATAGTACATTATGACAAAACGGTTTCACTGACTTCTGTTCCACTGTTTATTAAAGTAAAATACTTAAGACAGCGCAACTATGCGATGTTATAGTAGGATTTTGGCGGGAAGGACAATATATGATAGCCATAAAAGGGACTTAAACTATAGATGTTTACATCAAGTGAGGGGTTTTCCAGCTTTAAGTTTGAATATATATAATTTTTTGTATATAACGTGTACTATTTAAACTGACTGATAATACCAGTAAACGATATATAAATAATCTTGAACAAACACAATTCCCGGCCCCCAGCCGTTAACTAATTACTTTTAAAGGGCAAACTTTAATTTCACCCATGAAATATGTGTTGACTATGCCAAGAATCAAACCCAGAACCCTTAGCTTTTTTTGGGCAGACATGCTACCGACCACTCAAAAGCATCGAAATAGTTTTTGTGATTAGATACAATGTTTATAGAAATGGATATTGATAATATAGTAAAATTATATAAATGTTTGTATTTTTCAAACTGACCTTTCAGCTGGAAACATACTATATTTATTATTATTATTATTATTATTAGCACCGCGTATTACTACCCGTTCGGGCTATACGCACTTACGCTAATGTGTAATGGTAGGCTGATTGTGAGACGAAATGGAGGACCTACAGTTTAACGTGGAATCCGAACCACGGTGAAGGCCTGGCATTCCTCACGTTCTCAAGATGTCTTGTCAGAGGTGAAGGAAAACATACTATAACTTGTTATAATCCTTAGATAGTATATCAAGACGTGTAAATGAGTAAACAACAAATATATTAGTCATATTTTTTCTAATTATATCACTATACCTAGAACACTCTAAGCAAATAAGGTTTGGATCAAAACTTAACAATAAAAACGTAAGGTAATTTGAACGTTCCTTCTGGTAACGGAATTAATGCCAGCAAACCGGTCAAGAGGTAATTCAACTTGGGAGATCGCTCTAAACAATGCCACTTTCCCGGGAGGGAACGTCTCGGTGAAACCACAATCTACAAGGAAACACTCACTTTGGAGGGGGGAAGAGTTTAGTGGGATGTTTCACTAGAGGGGGCTGGGTAGATGGAAAGGGGAATTTGATAGTGAAAGAGGGAAGCGAAGGCAACGTATCCCCCTACACTCTCCTTTCAGTCCTTTCTATTCCTCTTTCTCAATCTCACACTCCCCACCTTCCAAAACTTGACTAGACTTAGTTTTGTGTTTCAGGAATAAAACCGCTGCATTAATACATTATTATTTAATCCTCTGTTGCGAATGAGAAGTAGAAGGAAGGTGGTTGGTTATTTCCACACGAAGGACCTCGCACTCCCCCCCCCTCTCTTTCTCCACCCTTCTCCTGACACCCCCTACCAGCCCCTTTCCATCCAAAACTTGCGGTAGAGGAAAGAGTATTACTGCAGAAACTACTAGCACTTCGGGCGGCTCTTCCTCTCAACTAAACAGTTGGTAATTCACTTTGGAAAACCACATCAAAGGCAAGGTAGAGGCTACCTCTACCCCCCTTCCACTAAACTATTCACTAAAAAAAATAGTCTGCTCGCAGCCAGAATATAGCTTTTTTTTTACTTTTTAAAATATGTTCTCCCTGTTTTGCTGACCGTTTTTTTTTATAACTTCTAATACAAACACATTTAACTTTGTTTTTAGTAGTCATACATGCAACGTTTACTGAGGAATAATATTAATTGTGTCTGTCAAAAACTTTTATTTTTATTTTGAATACAATTCTAAAGTCCCCAACCACGGTTTGTTTAACATAGTATATAATCACACACATAATGAAAGTTAAATAACTTGCCCTTCGCCTTTCTTTCGTATCATTGGGATTTGAACTGAATAATAAAAACTGTTTAAGTAACACATAAAAACATAAATGCCTCATCAATCTTGGCCATGGTTATACTACACTTGTGAATGTTTAGTTTGTGTGTGCACCGCGTTTTTATAAGACGGTTGGTTCTCCATTTTTTCTCCGTGCAAATACGCGTACATTTCCTATGCATGATATGTTTCTTATTAATTCTCCTATAGTTTGGTTAAAATTCGTACAGCCGTAATGTGTAGAAAAGTGAGAGCTAGCAGAAGGTTCCTTATTGCAAACATTGGCTGAACGTAAATAATATTAACCTCTTTAAAAATGATGATTATATGCTTAGAAATTTTATACATCAATAAAAAGTAAGATCATAAACTTCTTATAATATATTTAGCTAATGTTTGCAGTGAATAACCTTCTGCTAGCTGTCACTTACCTACAGTCCCACCGTAGATGGTAGGGAAGTTCGAACCTTCGAAACTTTGACTTGGTTTCGAAATAAACATCAGCTTCAATTTCGCTTCGAAAAAAATACGGCTTCGAAGATACGCTAATAAAAATATTGAGAGCTCAAATACTTAATTTGTATTCAATTACTGTCCATATGAGCTGTTTTTTACATTACAAATTAATATTAATGTGAAAGAAATTTGAAGTAAACGAACTGTAGGTTGTGATTTGTGTGTGTGTGTATGTTTGTTTTATCAGATTAATTAAACAAAATATTACAAACAATTGTGCAATAAAACTATTTCCAAGTAATTTTAGTACATAAAGTAACTTAATTAAAGACAATATAATATTTTTCAAGCGTAAAACAACTAACAAAAAATATTTTAACTTCGATTCAGCTTTGATAATATATCATTTATGCCTATTCGATTCGCTTAGAAATGAACAAATTGACTTTGCACACCCCTATTAGATAGACTCAAGTAAGAAGCATAGGGAATATAAAAATACACTCAAATAACATTAATACTTCGAATCTAATCAGATCCAAATGTGTGTACCTGTAGATATTTTTTTGAAATTATAATACTATTCCGATAAGTCTTATCACTCAGCCTACACGCAAACAATTAAAATAATTATATTCCTGTACACTAAAATAAAAGAGAACCGAATCACTGTAATTTATGTAATTTTGTAGAAACAAGTTAAATGGGCATTTAATGTTAGTACGTTTACTACACTGCTGAATTTTTACTTTATCTTGACTCCTCAAGAGAAAGAATTATTGTGATAATAAAAAAAAGTCGAATTTGTGGCTTTGATTATTATTATTATTATTATTATTATTATTATTATTAGCACCGCGTCTTACTACCCGTTTGGGTTATACGCACTTATGCTAATGTGTAATGGTAGGGTGATTGTGAAATGAAATGTAGAACCTACCGTTTAACGTGGAATCCGAACCACGGTGGAGGCCTGGCACTCCCCACATTCACAAGGTGTCTTGTCAGAGGTGAAGAAAGGGTTTGGTAATCAGATAGATCTGTGCCGGGACCGAGGATTGAACCCCGGCCACCAGCAGAGAAGTCTGACACCTTACCCCTAGACCACCAGGTCACCGTGGCTTTGATAATGCTATGTCAAATTCTCATGACAACGTGAAACAGAAAAAAAAAAATTTCGCTATTCCAACTGCCTGTGTGTCTTTTCTTGAGGCATAAATCATTTTACCGATCGGACTAATACTTGGCATCACGGGTTATTATAGGATTCACCCCTACGTATATTTGAAATTTAATATCTAGTCCTATTGAGGGTAGTTTACTGAACTGAAAACAATTTTTTTTTTCAGAATTTGCTTTAATTATTTTGCCTAAAATTCCAATCTGGCATTGTTTAACATTACAAAAACAAAAAGGCAGCTCTCATTTTCCCATAAAAATTATTTTGAAGGAACATTCATTACCTTGGCGGAAACTTCCAATTTTGATCATTCATTAGCAAATTTTTAATAAAAAATAATGTATCATTGTATAATTTTAGTACTATTAAAATAAAAGCTCTTTTAGTTAAAATATTTAATAAAATCAAGAGGTTTCGAACTGTAAGCATATATATATATATATATATTTAATTGAGACACTTTGAAGTGAATTGATTGTTAGATTGTTATGCTCTTTGGTGAAGTGTGATGCTCTATTTTTTCATCATGTTTCAGCAATAATATATATTATTTTGATTCATAAATCTCACGAGCTTTAATTAAATATATTCATTTTTAGATAAAGGAGAGAGAAAGACTGTTCGGTGCATCGTACCATTTATTAATACAGTATTTACTGCAAATCCAGTCTATAAGCACTTTTAACTCACTATAAGGGGTGGGGGGAGGTTTAAGTAAGTAATAATTTAAAAAATGAACACACATTTGATTGAAAGGAGAATGATGAACCAATTAGTAAATAAACAGACTAAGTAAAGCCATTTAATATGTAAGATCTTACCTGCCCACTTATGACCAACCAAATTATATGTATTTGCCATGCGGGTTACACCATAGTTAATATTGGCATAGTTATTGGGATAATGAAGCTAGTTTAGGGCACCAGGATTAACATGAGGAGGGAATATGAAGACCAAATTGATAAATCAACTAATGAGACCACCCCTTTCCCTTTCCACAATTCAGTGCATTGGTTCAGATTAGAACCCGGACTTCCTCATAAACACTGTAAGCCAGTATATTGCGAACTTGACTCACTACACCACATGACCACTGATTTCTGTTTCAGACTTTTTTTTAAATTTTATATGTTCATGTTTTTAAAACTAATGGAAGATAAAATATATTTAAAAACAGCAATAAATAAAATCATAATCTCACTCAACTGTATTTTGAAATTAATTGTTATTTTAATTTTAATTAAAACATAAAAAAGTAAATTTTACCATGATTAGCCTTTAAGAATAAAATTAGAACAAACTTAGAATGCCAGGGCATTTCTTAACTTCAAAATTATTCATCCCAGCGTTATCTGTTTTTTTTAATCCCAACGTGTTGACAAAGCGTGAATGAATGACTGAGGGAGCGAAGTTAAATAATTTGCCTAATCTGTGGCCCTAGTTTTATTAGCTTTCTGTAATCCAGAAAGACGAAGAATAAGAAACGCCACAATGCCTCGAACTCTAGGGAGGGAATCGTGCACCCTTGGAGAAGAAGGTGGTACTAAAATAATCTCTAACCCTCTCACGTCACATAATCTGGGCGGAATGTTAATCATTATTTCTCACCCAATTTGAGGTCATAGGAGGGAAAAAAAAATATTTTATTGAATAGAAAGAAAATATTTTCCTCGTGATAATGTTCCTCAAAACTTAAAAATGTTTGTCTAACATTTTTGTCTGTATGTTTCTCGCTCGGCCTTTACTACTGAACATTTGTCTGTATCCTGGACTCCAATCTAAATTGTTTGATAGATTTCGTTCCAAATTAATATTAAAATGTCGTAGAGTCATATCTCAAAACCAAATTTGATTTTAATTGTGTTCCTCAATTTAATGGTAATTAACTGAAGACTCATTTATGAAAATCCAAAATGACTGTAATTATTTAGTTAATAATTGCTACCCGATCAGCATTTTATAAGGTATTTGTTTTTTAGAGAAAATAATTATTCAAAAGCAGTAATGACTGATTTTTTGAATTATTTCTAAAATGGTTTTAAATATATTGTTAAAAACTGTAAGCATTATAAACAAAGCTATATTTTAATTTTTCTAAAAAAAAAAAATTGTACTATACTGTTGATTGATTTTTGAAAATTTGTAGTTTCCTTAAAAAAACTATAACAAATTTGTTCGAACTGTATATTCGAATATTATTTAAAATCCTTATCAATGGTTTTCGGCGGAAATATTATCTAAGAATACGATACTAATAACATTATTTTAAATTACATTATACTCTATTATAACAATTAATGTATCATGATAATTATTAAAGAGAACTATAGTAATGTATAAATAACTCAGTTAATTTGACTTAATAACAGACTCTTATTAAACTTGTGAAGATGCTATTCTTCAGTATCTTGAAAATTTTCAAACCAATATGGACTACTTTTTGATTCCAAGTTAAGTATTTGTATGGCTCATATTGGCGGTACCACAGTCTAGGACGTCACTCTAACAATAGGTTAGATTTATTGTGACAGAGTGACCTGGTGGATGTATTTTCCCCCAAATGATCTACTTGCTGCTTCCACGCAAATGGAGGTTCATTTATTTTATAAATGACACCATTTTATCACGAAATTTTTATTGTAAATATACAGATGGCCAAATGGGTAGTTAGATATGTTTTGCAAAAGTATGTACTTTACATTAGTCAGATTGGTAAAGCAAGAAATACAGATATCACTAGTAATTAAGTTTCAATCCTTAAAAAATCCTTCTTAGTTGAGTATGTTTATTTATTACAAAAATTGAAGTTGTTCTTTGATAAGATTAATACCGGAATGCCATAAAAAAATAAGTAGTTGAGATCTCTAGAAATATGTCTTGAAATACTGATCTTCACAAAAATCACAATGTTTCTGAACTTACGTTGAATTTTGAGTAGTGTGGAGGGACACCTGGTACAAGATGCTGATTGGCTGGAACTGGTCACGTGACCACGCCCCTCGCTCTCTGATTGGTTCTTGGCTTTATCCCCCTCCACCTCTCCCATTTTATATGGTAATAGGTTTTCCCTGATAACTGGCACCAGTTTGGCGGCTTGACAAGACAAGTCGGGACAGGAATATATCGTGACCGTAAAACCATGGGCTATTACATGAGGTAATTGACCCTGGAAACATTCTCCCCAGCAATGGGTTTTACCGATTACGTCATTGCACTGTCACAACCCTGATGACATACCTGATGCCAGTTTGGTGACTTGACAAGACAAGTAGAAACAGAAATAGATTACGACCTTGAATGATGTCGCAACCATCCCCATCTATGTGGCAATGGGTCTTCCCTGATGACTGGTGCCAGTTTGGTGACTTGACAAGACAGGAATAGTTCACTACCTTGAATTATGGGACAACCCTCCCCTTCTTTGGGGCAATGGGTTTTCCCTGGTGAAGTCATCTCTCTGTCGCAAACTTAGCTGGTAACAGCTATAAATAGAGGCACCTATTTTGATTTCCTTTCAATGTATAACTTGTTATCTAGGATTAAACAAGCTTCCCAGGATGAGTGATTACGCTTCGATGAAGGATCTGGGTGATGATATGTACTTGTTTAACAGGCACACTCCTTATTTATTTGTTGTTAAATCAAAGTGTATACATGTAATGTATTTCAAAATTACAATAAACCATGGAAGAGTTGTCTAAGTTTATTAATTTATAGTAGGTATATGATAATTAAAACTATAGATAATATGAATGTATCTAAGCAGCTACCTTTTTTTATGACTTTCGGATAAAGTTATGCTAAACAAATGGTTATTAAAATCAAGGGTAGTTTATTAAAATAAACTTGTTTCGTAGCTATTGTTAAATGTAATTAATTTTTTTCGTAGTATACTAATGGCTGAATATTTTTTTAAATTGTATAAAAAAGAGTATATAATAAATTAAATAATGTATTTTTTACCTAAGTGTAGTTTATTGAATAAATTTATTACAAACTATAAAATTGTTTGAGGAGAGTTTATTAAAAACTATATTTTATTTAAAAGATGTTTTTAACAAGTCTTTATTATAATTAACATAATGGTGTGATTATTGAGGATAGGGTTTTAAAATACCACAATGCCATCAGTTTCTGTGACCCCTGAACTCATGAAAGACGTTGCATAGTCCAGACTAAATGTACAAGAGAACAAATCATTCAAAAATAATTGTGTGTGTTTCAAAAGCACTCTTGTACTGTTCTAAAGTATCTAAACACTCGTTCTCACCGCTAAATATGCTGAACATTTCTATACAAAGCGAGTAGATCTGACACGGTCACATACTGCTGACAGGGGAATATATGTAAAACCCGGCCGTCGGCCGAGGACGCCCATTACGGTCGAGCTTTTAAATACAGATACCGAAAACAGGCTAACGCTTCAAAGTGAGGCGTATGTTATCATAAAGTACACATTGCCCTAGACGATTTAATGCTGCTAAATGTCTCAGATTCACATAACACTTTGGAGATTATTTAACTTAATATTATATCATATAGATAATCTGTTTAATATTTTTTAATTCAAGCTACAATGAATATCAAACTAATTGTTGCTTTTTTATATAGAAAATGAGCTATGGGGAGATCCGGAGACATTCGCGGATTTGATGGCCTGCGGTGTCTACATGGAGGAATTGACCTCAAACGGTTGGTCAATGTAAGATGGTCAATGGTAGCCAATGTAAGACCAGAAATGTAAGAAAGCAAAATTAGCTTTTAGAAACCTAACAAAAAAATAATACGATGCAAAATTGTTTCGAAATATGATTAGTGTACTAAATTGGTGAGGACTTTTTCTTGATCATAATTAGGGATTATCAGTTTTTTGTTTTATAAATGCTAAATGGTAAATATTATATTAATTGTTGCAATATTATTGTATGGCACCTTGTCACAGTTCCTACCTCTTGATCTAAATGTCCCGGGTTCGAGTCCCAGAAGGACTATAGCTATTATTATTATTAGCACCACGTCTTACTACCTGTTCGGGTTATACGCACTTACGCTAATGTGTAATAGTAGGGTGATTGTGAGATGAAATGGAGGACCTACAGTTTAACGTGGAATCCGAACCACGGTGGAGGACTGGCATTTCCCACATCCACAAGATGTCTTGTCAGAGGTGAAGGAAGGGTTTGGTAATCAGATAAATCTGTGCCGGGACCGGGGATTGAACCCCGGCTGCCAGCACAGAAGTCTGACACCTTACCCCTAGACCACCAGGTCACCTGACTATAGCTATTATTGTAAAAATGACTATGCAAATTAATAGGTAGTTTCTGTATGACTATTCATGGCTATCCCTTATGTTAAAAATTCTAATAAAAAGTTATGTTTGTTTCAGATGCATGGGACCACTATATGGTTTCTATTCAACATCAGGTGTCTGCGGTGGTGTCACCTCCACCACTATCACCCCTAGGGCCACGTGATCCTATCATGGACATTTTTGGCTCTGGGTGTTATTGATGCATCCATAGGTGAGATTATTATTTTACGTTAAGATAGTAAAATATTTATGTATAATATATTATTAATATTATAAAAAGAAAGAGCATATAATTATCAGATTGCTTAGTTAACTTTTATAATAGAATACTAATAGGTGAAAACTCTTTTAAAATAGAACCAACCTTAAAATAAACGTAATGTCCCAAACTTTGTGTGAAATAAACAAGTATCTTTTAAATTGTATATTTAGAGCAACTGAAGGACCCGGTTTTTATATTTGATATGCAAACTATCTACTTCGAGGACAAAATATAAATAAAATAGTCATCATGTTTTCAGGAATTAATTCTCTAACTTATATGATAATTTGTTTGATTTAAAAAAAAGCAATGAATGAATTTTTTAAATTGACTTTGGTTGAAAGAATATAGTTAATTTGTAGATAGTTTGAAGTGTTTTCAAATTCAAATTATTGGGGGTTAGTTCAAATGGATGCTGGAGATGCTGGTCTAAGCCACTGGAGAGACTCGGTCCCGACTCTAACACCCACAACACCCATTCAGACGATGGGAGCTTTGCTGCCTCCAGGCAGTGGAGTTAAAAACCCACACACCACTAATACAGAATATGTCTGCTCCCTCCACCCACTTTCAAGCCACGGGAAAGATTCTGCCCCAGCCCCGTCATACGCAGCCCCCATTCAACCAGCGGGAGATTTGCCACCTCCAGGTTTCTTCCCCCAAGCCCTTGGTGTAGGGACGAGGCAAGCGGGAATCACAGACTCCTTCAAGGCGTGGATATGGTGTTGGCAGGGCCGTCATCGATACCACAGATGGGAATAAAGTCAAGAAAGAAGCGGTATATATTTACAGTTGAAATGTCGTTTCTACAACCTCAGTCCTGCGAGTGTGCCAACAGTGAAATCGATCTATTTTCCGTCCCACCTACGCAAACCAGTCTTGAAAATGGACAATGGATCCAGTACAAACCTGTTTATTCCCTCACCGATGATTCGCCCATCGAATCTACCGTTACCGGTCAAGGCGAGTTCTATGTCGATCTTTTACAGACTATGCTTTATCTCAGGGCGACCATCATGTAACCCAATGGTGGAGCTTTCACAGAGGTGGATGAAATCGCTCCCATCAACAATTGGTTTCATTTGCGATTCACACAAGTGGATGTGTTTTTAAACCAAAAACTAGTCTCACCGCCCAGCAACACAAATGCTTATAGATTGGACATTGAGACACTGTTCAATTAAAATAGTGATGCCAAAAGAACATATCTGTCTTGCATTCTTTGGTTCGCAAGACAGCCCCGGAAACTTTGAGGAGGCTAACGCCAACAACAAGGGATTTGAGGCCCGTCACAGTCTCACCACAAAAAGTAAGATGGTAGATCTTTTGGGGTATCTAAACGATTACGTGCTTAACCAAGAGAAATACATTTTAAACAGCACCGAACTTAGAGTCAAGTTGGTCCGTTTCTGAGATTGGTTTAGTCTTATGGCCGTCCCTGGACTCTCTCACTTCAAGGTTCACATCGCCTTCTAGTGCGACGTGTCAAATTAGCACCTTCTATACTGTTGGCCCATGCCAAGGCATTAAACGTCAGTCCCGCAAAGTATCCCATCACCCGCGTGGAATTAAAAACACTCACTATTCCTACGTGTATGAAAGATAAATCACTGGACAACGTATTCAACGGACAGATACCCAAACGATGCATCGTGGGATTTGTATCAAAAGCTACGTTCAACGGAGACACCACCAAGAACCCGTTCAGCATCCAAACCCATGGCACGAAACATTTCTCGCGGTAAGTGGATGGAGAATAAATGCCGTCGAAACCACTACAGCCCGATTGTTCAAACGGCAACTGTGTAATGTCCTATCACACACTGCTTTCTGTAACGGGTATCTATTTAATGAACAAAGGTAGCAACATAATACGGGAAGCATTCCCTAAGTAATATCATCTCATGAATTTTGATCTCACACCTAATCTGTCCGCCCACATGACATTGTATTAGAATTTGACGAGGCATGCCTCTCTGAGCATTGAAGTGAGCTTTACCAGAGGTCTCACTGAAATTCTTAACTGTATCGTGTACGGGGAGTTAGCCAATATCATCACCATCGACAAGGACAGAAACGTCGTGACGGATTATGGGAGTTAATATAAGTGACTTCCCATCCCTTACACTCGTCATTTAAATCATGGACATCATTGTGGATTTCCAGAGCTTCATCGGCGACAACAAAGAGTTAATCATCAATAAACTGAGTGTTTTATCCGTATACGATACATTACTTCAACATATGGTGTTAAAACCCCCATAATATATCGAGGAACTTTCAGCCTCCGTTAAAAAGCAAGCTGACTTTATCGTAAATAAACTGCACCGTATTCTTTGGGATAGTGGTGATGTGGATTACAGCCTGCTAGAATCCCTCATCTCCTGCCCCACAACGCGTGCAGAAACCATCTAAATCAAAGGGGCAGAAAAGAAAAATATTCTAGTCAAATACACGCCTACGCCCGTCATAGATATGTACGCAAGAGGTTGTTCGTCTTTGAAAACACTTAAACTGGGCCACTTCAATTGCATGGCACATAGTTCTGTATGGAATCTCTGTTTGGCATCCATCGTTTTGGGACTTCGAGATTGGATGATTGAAGATGGACACGCATATCATAAGGCGTGCACTGAAAACAAATACCTGGTTCTGTTATGTACGGTCGGGTGTTTTCCCTGCTGATCAACTACCCGCAAGAATAGCGTAACTTACCGCTCTCGACATCAACACTGATCCAAACCCCAAGCCTGAGAAGCATTGAGTCGCCATCTTTATCGACAAGAATGGCGTGGGAGAATATTTTTACAGCTATGGTTTTCCACCCCATATAAAGTAACATCTGGCATATAAACGCAAAAATACCTCCCGCACGTCTCATAGCACGCTACAACTTCAAAGCATCACCTCAGACGTTTGCGGCTATTATTGTCTCATGTACCTTCTCTAGATTTTTGCCTTCACACAAATCGTTTGTATCCTATTTATTTGACTAAATAATGAACGAAAAATATAATTACTTACTGTATTTGTATTTTATGTACGCGTATAGTCAATAAATAGTGTAAATGATAGCTTTCATAAATACGTTTTATAGTTTAAAAAAAATAAAGGTCATACTATAAATAAATAAAATATTTATATTAAGAATTTTATTAAAACAAGGCCTATATAATCTATAAATTTAATACAACAGAAAAATCATAATGAGCACTAGGATATTTTCAATAAAAAGACATTGGCATACAAAATATCAGTATCACGAAACACAAGTGCTTTGTCTGGCTAAATATTTTGATTCCTATTTGAATTTTTGCTTATACTTTATTTCACAATTGTGTACAAAAAATGGAAAAGGATGTAAGTGCCACAAACTAAAATTTTCAGTATTCAAATAAATGTGTCTTAAATATTGGGTGATTATATTAATTTTATGAAAAAAATATGTGGATATCAAAATACCTCTACAAAACATGCAAGCAGTTTTTTTATGAATATGTATAAAGGGAACAAAATTTAAATGGAAAAAGAAGTAAGTGCCATCCTTTTGTTTTCTGGAAAACTCTGTAATTGCCATACTAAGTTTTTGAAAAGGATGTAAGTCATGGGTTTATATTAACAAAAGATGGTAAGTCCATTGTAGTTTTGAGAACGTTTAATAACTTTACATGTAATTTTACTCTTTCAATGCTAGCGAATATAAAAAAGGTATAAACAAATTTTGGATGGCTTTTTGAGCAAAGTGGTTGGTCTTCAGTTTATTCCGCTTCTTCTTCCATCGGTAAGTATAAGCCACCTGAAAACCAAAAGCTGAATCAGATGTCTAAATTTATCTTGGGTTTCTCAGCTATATAAATAATATTTTGACTTTTTATTCACCTTAGAAATTTGTTCTGATACAGTTAATTGTTTTTGAGTAAAACAATTTTATTTTAATAACACGTATATATACCAGAAATCAAATGAAAAAGTTATCTGCATTTAGTATTCGAAATAAACTTACAGTACTGTACTTCTTTCCTCCAAGCAGTCCTATTCCTCATCTTCTTCCTACACCTCCATGTTGCAGGCCTCTTCATCTTTGTTCTCTAACAGGAATATGTAGAAGTCTTTGTCTTCTTCTTTCTCTATATAATCTATCATTCCCAAAAGATCATTCTTCTTTTCTCGTGAGATTTTGGATATAAAATGTATTTTTGGCAAGTCATGAATATCCGGTAAATTGTCAAGATTAGCATTTTTCTTTAAAACATAGACTTTTTTCCAAGTTACCATAACATCACCTTCAAGACCCAAAACTGATGTCACTTTCACTGTGCTAGGATTCTTGTGGTAAATGCGGAAGTGAGAAATTTTACTTATAGCCAGATCTTTTGTATTTAGGTAGTCCTTAGCAAGGCCTTTAAAATCTATTAATTCATCAGTATTCATAGATACTACAGTAAAAGATGTTGTCAATTTTGCACTTGCAACTAACGCTTCAAGATGTTTAGGAGTTATTGCTTTCGCAGCTTTGAGTTTTTTCTCAATCACTCCAAAATCACGGTCACAATTCATGTAGATGTGTCCACTTACAAGATATTTCACATCAATTGAACGATAAAATCCTTTGTGGACTAAATAAATAATAGATATTAACAGCATCTGGTTTTTGTTTTGTGCTCCGCAATTATCGCACCATAACACAAGCCTTTTACGAGGAAAATGGCCTCCAGTTCTTTCCTCCAAGCAGTCCTATTCCTCATCTTCTTCCTACACCTCCATGTTGCAGGCCTCTTCATCTTTGTTCTCTAACAGGAATATGTAGAAGTCTTTGTCTTCTTCTTTCTCTATATAATCTATCATTCCCAAAAGATCATTCTTCTTTTCTCGTGAGATTTTGGATATAAAATGTATTTTTGGCAAGTCATGAATATCCGGTAAATTGTCAAGATTAGCATTTTTCTTTAAAACATAGACTTTTTTCCAAGTTACCATAACATCACCTTCAAGACCCAAAACTGATGTCACTTTCACTGTGCTAGGATTCTTGTGGTAAATGCGGAAGTGAGAAATTTTACTTATAGCCAGATCTTTTGTATTTAGGTAGTCCTTAGCAAGGCCTTTAAAATCTATTAATTCATCAGTATTCATAGATACTACAGTAAAAGATGTTGTCAATTTTGCACTTGCAACTAACGCTTCAAGATGTTTAGGAGTTATTGCTTTCGCAGCTTTGAGTTTTTTCTCAATCACTCCAAAATCACGGTCACAATTCATGTAGATGTGTCCACTTACAAGATATTTCACATCAATTGAACGATAAAATCCTTTGTGGACTAAATAAATAATAGATATTAACAGCATCTGGTTTTTGTTTTGTGCTCCGCAATTATCGCACCATAACACAAGCCTTTTACGAGGAAAATGGCCTCCAGTAGAAGCAACTTTAAACAAACAGGAAGCTATTTCGTTAACGCCCTGGCCTCCATTCCCTTCATGCCACATACACATATATGCAGAGCCATTGTCTCCAACATGTATTTCTAGATTGTAGCAAGATAGCTGTCTACAATAAAACATAGTTATATGTGTAAGCATTGGAATAAATATAACTTGTTGTAGGTCCATGCATAAGGTTGTATAAATAGCCGTTGGAAGCTGTGAAGATGAAATATCTTGTTTCATACACTTATGAGCCTTTTCCCATTTTCAGTGATGCAATTATTGCTGGGCTTTTACTTCCTGTTTTGCCTTTTCGCTGGTTGTAAATTGCAACTTTGCCTTCAAAAAGTCATACTTTTACAAGTATAAACTGCAAGAGCTGTAATTTTATGTTTGGAAAATCTGGTTTTAAAACTTTTGCGTAAAAACTGTATGTAACTGCACTTGATTTAAACTTGTGTGCATTTGATGCATGTGTTTTCCCTCTTTTGTCCTCAAAAACCAAGCAAGCTGATTTCTTTTTTGTTTGTAAAACAATCAATTTCCCTTCAGATATAGAAAAAGTTTCTTTGAAGGTTTTTTTGCACACTTGAACATTTTTCCCTGTACCATCTGGGATGTTATAAGCAAAAGTACAAGTCCGCCTACTTTCAGCTGGACTTTTGTACGTCCCATGACGTCTGCGACCAATAGGTAACATTTGAATATGATTCAATAAATATGTTCCCTGGATTTCTTCATCAACTTTATAAAGCTCCAAAAACAATAGCTGTTTTTGTTCACTGCTTATGTTTTTTCACTCGTACTTACAGGAGCAGCTTGCCTGTTCTGCTGGTGGTTGTTTTGCAGGTATCTCTTTCCCATGACTGTTAATGTACGGCTGGTCCTTTTCTCTTGCTTCACGTCTCTTACGAACAATCACCTTCTTCTTAACAGGCTTTTCAATTTTCTGGTAGGTACACTAAACACACAACCGAAGCACACTCTAAAACACACACACGTGAAACTACCGAAATCACTGCCGTGTCAACGTACTGTCACCAACCCCACGACTAGTGCAACTGCGTAGCTCAGGCACATATATCATGGCGGTGGCACTTGCATCCCTTTCCATCTCAGCCCCACTGGCACTTGCACAATGATGCTATTTTCGAACTGCTCTTGAAACTAGTAGGAATTTTTCTGGCACTTCCTTCTAGTTTCATTACGATTAGCTTATACAACCCTTTTCACTAAAAAAGTCATTTTTTAATTTTTTGGCACTTACATCCTTTTCCATTTTTTGTACTCTATTATAAAATAAAGTTAGATGACTCCATTGTTTTTCTCCTTACCTTACAACCAGTTTGGGATATACGCTTATATACTAGTAACGCTAATGGTTTTAGGTATTAAGAAGGTTATATTTAGAGAAAGTGTACCTGCATTTTGGTGCAGGGTGGCTACAAAACCATTTTGGGGAAGCTAAACTCACTAAACCCGACCCAGATTTGAACCTCGATCTCCTTGTCATAAGCAGTTTAGTCCAACATATGCGTAACGCGTAATAATATGGCCACCGAAGCGTGTGAGACTTCTTCTTCTTATTATTATTATTATTATTAGCACCGCGTCCTATTACCCGTTCGGGTTATACGCACTTACGCTAATGTGTAATGGTAGGGTGATTGTGAGATGAAATGGAGGACCTACAGTTTAACGTGGAATCCGAACCACGGTGGAGACCTGGCATTCCTCACATTCACAAGATGTCTTGTCAGAGGTGAAGGAAGGGTTTGGTTATCATATAAATCTTTGCCGGGACCGAGGATTGAACCCCGGCCACCAGCATAGAAATCTGACACCTTAACCACTAGACCACCAGGTCACCGTGAGACTTCTTAAAACAGGTTCTGCTTCCCTATAATATTTTAGATATGCATGTTGTAATAACTAATTATATATGTTTTCCATTTACGTACTAATGCTTACATACAAAATAAATTCATTGCGGATTCACATCAACCTTATATTAAAAATGTATAAAGTGTGTTTTATTAATAATACCTCTATCAGGTCGCTTATTCAGTGTGCTCGGAGAGCTATTTGACCTATAGGAACGGCAGAAATTTGCAAACGTGTGTGTGTGTGGTGAATAGGGGTGAAGTGGGTGGGAGGCCGGGAAGGGTGCAACTATGCTCATAACTTGGGGTGGGGGATCTCCTCTACCGAGATTCTAGTCCCTCCCTCATACCCTGGTCCGTCTGGCCCCAGTGTGTCCCATGGCACAGAATAGCGCCATAACTCATGACTCGGGACCTAATAAGCCACTATCAAGTGTACAATAAGCCATAGTGAAGGGGCCACAAACCTTCCCCCACTTACCCCTCGACATTCGCCATTCTCAACAGCCATGCATCGCAGTTCACTTAAGAGACCCGAGCCTGGACACACATTACATGCCGGCATGATAAAGTTAGGTGACAATGTTGTAAGAGAAAGTGCAGGTTGATGACAGAAGTTGTTGGTTAAACTACATAGTTTAATGTGAGTACACTCTGATGCAAAATAAAACAATTCAAAAGAAAAACTAAAATACGGTCAAGGTCATATAAATATTATAAAACATCCTCTTCATAAATAAAGTGTTTCTACTTTTTTTACTAGTACTAGTACTAAGCCTTGGGCCTTGACCGTATTTTAGTTTTTCTTTTGAATTGTTTTATTTTGCATCAGAGTGTACTCACATTAAACTATATATATATATTGAGACAAATATGTTTGTAATGTATAAAAATGCCATTATGTTTACTACTTATTAATTTAGCGAATTTAACGTTTACTTTAAAATAAATATTGAAATTACATCAGTACTTGACTTAATAACTCACTTTCCCATGTCTCTGGATACAAGATTACTTTCGAGCCATAAAACATATATAGTTGCTATTTTCTGCTATATTCATTAGACAACTATTTAATTGGAATCAATTTTTAGATAAATAATAATTAGTGACAGTGAAAGGGGTACTAAATTGTAATACTTATAAGTTTTCAATTTAAATCCTTAATTTATATTGTTTCAAAGAAAAATTGTATAACAACAATTCATTATTTTTATTTATAAGAAATAATATGATTTCTTCAACATTGTAATTTAAGTATACTGTTTATTGTAGCACTGGGATGTACCCACCTTACCCCCTTGTGAAACTATGTTGACATTACAACTCCTCCTCCTCCTCTTTTCAACAGCGTTATGTGGTTTATTGATTATTATATTATGAGTGGGGTGAGACGGTCTCTTAACCTGGCACCTTATGACTTATACTAATAATCATTCAAACACTGCGCTTAGATATTTACTAATTCAATGGAAGGATGAACCCATATACAAATATGATAAATAATTGTCAGCACCACCCGAATTCGATTTAGGGAGCCTTAGACCTTTGAATGATCATTCTAACCTCAAGTCTATAAGTATGTGGTATTAGGCATTTTTGGTTGAGACAATGATGTAATTAGGATTGCGAATTTAAATAGCTTCATTACGAGTGTCATATATGTTCAAATATCCCGAGCCATTTGTTTCCAATTAAAAAAGGATTTGGCAAAATCTAAGTGAACCCACATATTTGTTGTATTAAAAAAAAGTTATATAAACCTTTTTTAAAATAGCAAAGCAATATTTTTATGAACCGCTATTTTGTTAAATTATTTTTGTGTAGGATTATTACTTGACGACAAATGGGATCTCCTTAATAAAAAAAGACTAATAAGAATAAATAAATTTTGAAGGGAAAATAATACTCCAAAAGTATGGCCAATAATCACCAAATGTTATTAAACTAATTCATAATTGAGGATGAATTAAATAGCCAAGTTATTTATTATATTTTGTTGATTTCAATTATCGCCACATTTAAATATCATATATTAAAATCGGATAGCTCAGTGGTTTGAACATCGGCGTTTAAAGCCAAAGGTGTCAAGTTCGATTCCCGTATCCGGGTGGTGGGTTTTTTTTATACAAAATAAAATTAATGATCTATGAACAATAAAGATCGATTTTTAAAGAATAATTTGTCATATAAAAATGTCTAGCTAATAACTTTCAAGTAAAATCATCCAAATAGTATTGTAAAAAAACAAACAAATTTAGCAAAATAAATTCAATTACAACAATCAAATAGCCGGGATGAATTTCAAAAGGGTTCAGTTATTCTGATAATAGACAAAGCAAATAAAAAATTTTGAGCTCAATTCGTTGTGATTTGCACCCTAAAGAGTGTTTAAGTATAGTTATGTACTGCACGTTCAGAGCAAGGGACACATTCACAAGGCAAACTTCTTTATCCTCTTTGATATCAAAGTGAAGTTCATCAGCATCAAAATTTTATAGACATGTATGTATTATTTTTATCTTTCATAAAATATTAAATTCATATTTGGGTTGCAGGAAAAAGCTGAGCTCAGTTTATTGACACCAATTGGCAAGAATACACTGATGGAGAATAGAGTATGTTAAAAAAAACTACGTAAACCATATGGTTAGAGGTGTGAAATAAGTAGTCTAATCAATTAATAAGCATGTAAACGAAATGAAATATATATTTGTGTGATATCACTGTAGTTTTAGGACCAAGACATTTTACGTGGGTATTTAATGGGAACCTGATCGTGTGCAACTCAAGCTTATTTTTTCCCTTAAGATAGAGTCCTGTGGCTTAATTAAGTATTGTGATTCTGACGCTTTAGCCCACGTGACTAAACCCTTATGCTGGTTGGAAGAACGGTTTATAAAAGATAACATTTATTTGCAGCCAACATTTACTTTATTATTTGTGCTATTCAATAGATATTGATGGTGACCTGGTGGTCTAGGGGTAAGTTGTCAGACTTCTATGCTGGCGGCCGGGGTTCAATCCTTGGTCCCGGCAAAGATGTATCTGATTACCAAACCCTTCTTTCACCTCTGACAAGACATCTTGTGAATGTGAGGAATGCCAGGTCTCCACCGTAGTTCGGATTCCACGTTAAACTGTAGGTCCTCCATTTCATTTCACAATCACCCTACCATTATACATTAGCGTAAGTGCGTATAACCCGAGCGGGTAGTAAGACGCGGTGCTAATAATAATAGATATTGATATCTCTCAACAGTGACAGTGGCAGATACCATTAATTGATGTATGAATATTTTTAAATAGTTTTAGTAATTTAATAACTGCCAGATACTGCTTTTCCTACCAAATTCTTAAAAATTAAAAAAAATATTAACCTCAAATTTGGCATACGTAAGAAAGTCTTAAGATGGGTAACTTAGGCATATTCTAATTATTTATTTATGGTGAGTTGAAGGTCATAAGCCACTTGACCAACGATGCGGTAGCTCCAAGACCATTAAATATAAACTGTGAAACTTGTCAAATGTACTAGGAGAAACTTAGGGATGACATAAATATATCACAAGAATAATGTTTTTACCCACGTCGGTGTCCGCATGGTTAAAGCCATCATTCTCGCAATAAACTTGACTGCCAATGACGGGCAGATCGGGGTTCGAATTTAGGTCAGGTTAATGGAGGGTGATTGTTTCTAAATTGTTTGTTCACTTCTTTCACGCAAATGGGGGTAAATTTCCTTTAAGTTCGACTTTATTCATCCCTAATCTAATAGAGTAAGTACAACGTATAACCCCTGACAGCTTAGACCTACTAGCATTCTAGATTATTCACATATAATGTCCCTGATAAGTTTATTTTAAATAAAATCGACGTTAAATATCAAAATAATAAAACTAGTAAGTAGTAATTAAATACAACCCACGCCGGTGGGCACGCGGAATAAATGTCTGATTAATTTGGTATGATTTGTCAGTGATGGGGAGGTAGGGTATCGAAACCCGTTAACGTAAACTCAGGGTGGTTTTTAATAGGTAGTTTTCACCTTTCCTCTATGTAAAAGTGATAACATTTATATTAAATTATAATTTCTTCTTTCCTACTTCATTGGGGTAGTTATTATATAATACAAACGGGTATTAAGACAAAAAAAGAATTTTAAAAATAAGTAGTTTAAATATGTATGGCTAGGATAGGTACTAGAATATGCTGGGAAAAATAAATGCATAAAATCTACAAATTTATTTAAGAAAATACATTTGCACTATTTTGATAAGAAGTTAAATAAAAATTAAAGCTATAATATTTCTGGTACATTTATATAAAGTATGTTTTTCAAATAATGACAATTAAATGAGCAAATATATTAAAATATTAATAATAAAATAAACCAATTACTTAAACCTTTTATGAAATCAAAGAAATGTTATAATTGACCTGGTAGGATTTGAAAAACTAGTTTCAAATGATTTCATTCTATTCAATAAGAATCTATTTATGACTGCATATACATTATGTTATTATATTTTCTATAAGATTAAACATTTATTCTAAAAACTACAACAATTCTGATGGTGTATCGCCCAAACTAGATGAGATATAGACGGCAGTTAGTCCTCTGACACAAAAATAAGGATAAAAATTAGTATTTAATATAAATGAAAATATGACAACATAATAAATATTAATTTAAAATAATTTCCATTTAGGAATACAATAATAAAATAATGGTGGCTTTTGCAAAGTTTTTATTTATTTATTTTATGCCATACAGTCCACGTTTTAAATGAATTTTATGCTTCTTATATCATTATATTTGATAATTCAATTGACAGAAACTATTTCAAATGATTTAGCTAAGTGTACTAGAAATATCATATGTTTTATTGATATTTAATTTTATTAAAATAATGAAAACCAACTCCCTGCATAGTATAAAAAATATATTCTAAGATCAATTTTATTAAACAGTGCTATTCTTGTACAGAAAATGTATTGAAATATGGAAACTGGACAATGGACTCAAGCCAAGGGACCGTTGGAATAATGTGTCCAGATGCCATTTTTAAACTCTACTGAAATTAATACTAAGGGAACACTCATAATCTTGATTAAATTATATCAATATATTGAAAACCCCAGTTAGTAAATTGGAGGCATTTTAATTTGAATAGTTTTTTCCGGGTTTTATAAAGATTTAATCTCTAAACTTGAAAATGTAACTTAAAATTGAATGGGTGCAGTAAAAATAAAATACTATTTACTAAAATGAACGTCAATAAGATACATGTATTAAGTAATTAATGTTTTTACAGGTAACTAATTAATGTTGTTACGTTTAACCATTTAATAATAGGTTCTAATGAGTATGCAATTTCCTTTAAATAAATTATTTGAAACAATTTATAAATTTGGTTTCCCTTAATCTCATCGTTTATCGGTTACAAAAATTACTTTGCCAATTTGGGTCCTTGACAGATTATGTGAAGCCTTCATACTCGCTTAGCATATTTGGACAGTAAAACTTGTAGATCCTCCAAACAATTCGTTGGACTACGTAATGGGAAGGACGGGTCGAGCCATTTGGACTCTTGCCACCAATCAATATATTGCCTCACTCTAAATTTGAATCCACCCCTACAAACTTTTTTTTATTCTTTCAAGAAATAGAATTGAATCTTTTTTAACGTTACTAAAATAGTAAATTTTAATGAAACTTTGAATTCAGGAGGATTTAATGCCTTCCTAAAACCATGCGCAAAATTTATTAAATATTGAGTTAATTGTTTAAGATTTAATTTATTAGTTTGTATGTATTTTACTCTATTTAAAAAAATTACAAATTATTTTTGCTAGATATGTGCTAAAATATGATTTTTAATCAAATTTGAAAATAAATGGCACTTAAAATAATAAGGATATTCCGAACTTTCTATTTATTATGCACTGTAAATTACATTAACAAAGAACTTTATACTTAATTCTTTCTAAATACATGCATTTTTATCAAACACTATCTAACCAAAAATATATATATCTCTAACTAATTCACAGTAATTATCGAATAGTCCTTCCTTGAGCACATTTGGTGAATAATAACCGTGATATATTAGAAATTACAATGTTTAATATTTGAGGTGAAATTAATAAACAACGCTTTTAAGGTCATTCACTTTGTCAAAAAGAATATTAAAATTGTTAGGAGGGCATTCAGTTTATTTTTACTAACAGGGAGAATCAGATTACAAAAGCTGGGTTTGATTACTAGATCTATTTCAAGAATAATATCAACATTATACGTCGTTTTTGATTACGGAATATGTAACGCAATGGAAAACTTTGGTATTTATACAGTAACGTAACTAGAGTTGGTGTCACCCCATGGACCTTTTTTCGTACCAGACCATACAAAATTCTTGGTACTGTTTTTTGTAATAATATTATTCGTAAGTCGTAATTCCCGTATTTAACTGAAAGTAATGGCAATAGTAGTGACATAAACAGCTTGCAGAATTAAAATTACCCCTTTAAATTACAATATCATACGCATAAATGAAATAATTATATTTCCATTTACATAGTTTCATCTGGTTAAGGGAAAACTCGGTAGTAAAACAATGGAGCTCAAAGAAAAAACGTTAAAGGAACTACATGAAAATTATGTTCATTTTAACTCGTTAAACTTTACCGTTACATGAGATACATTAATGTATTTGATTTCATAGCTAATAATGGCCCAAATAATGTATAATTTACATACAAATTCATATTGCAATACATTCAAATTATTGTAATTAAAATATCAGACAATTTGACAAAATCAGCAAGTATAAAAACACCAGCAACCATTAAAACAACATCACTTTTAGACGAAATTTTAAGCGTCATTCTGATTGGGTAATAAAGACAATTCTTGCCAGAGCGCGTGCACGCTAAAAGGTTCAGAAAGTGTATAAACATAACGTTTTCTTTGTAGGTATAGTTATAAAGTAAAGTATACATGTAAGCTGTGCTTATGAAAAATATTTTTGTGGTTATAGCTAACTATAGTGATATTTTTATAGTAAATTTCTGCCGAAACACTATGCGAAGTTTGTATGAATAGTCACTTTGGTGTCACCCCCTCTAATGGTGTTACCCAGTGACGTATCTGTCTTTAAACTTTTACTTACATGAATATAATATTTCAATGGGGCTCAATGCCAAAATGTTATTGTAATACTAAATTACACATTAATGTTGGACAAGTGGACATGCAGTCTAAGGTGTCAACACCATCTTGTCTAGATTATCTAAAAAGGGGAGATCAGGGTACAGTTTTATTTTCTATGATGGATTTCCCTTCTTTCCCTCCTGACAAATATGGGTACATTACCTATAAATTTTACCCTTCCTCAACCAAACCATACGGAAGTAAATATATGAATAAACCGAATGAGTACTGATACTTTGTATACAAAAAATATTAATAAGAAAATAGTTTTTAATATTTTGTCAAGCATCTTTAATATTATTCACATAATTTAGATTTATTTAAAATATTATATTGGTTGCATGTTTGGAGATATTTTGTAACGCTTACTAAATCATCTAATACATTATCCCAAAATGTCATGCAACAACTTAGGTTTTAACATTTAATATGAATGAGTTCAGTAAATGATTAAAACATTCTATAAAAGATTGTAGTGGAATAAAATACTTATAAAAAGTAATTTAGATTTTAAAATATTTAAGGAATTAATAGACATCAGATATTTTCATCACCTCATACAGTAAACAATAAATTACACATTTTTTGTGAAAAATAAAGTCAAGGAATCTCAATATAGAGCATGCCTTTCATATTGATCGTTATGGCCGTCTATATTAAAGACTATCCCCTTTTTCTCGCTTTCTCCCCCCCCAAAATGCCAATTCACTACCCTCTTCCTACCCCCTCAGTCTATACACTAGCCAACCGAACCCTTATTATTCTTGAGTTAAACACCCCTTAGAACAACAAGACCTCATTGTTGCACACTCCAACAAACTAATCTCGTTGCTGAAAAGTATGCTCATGGAATATCAGAAATTTTCAGCTGATGGACTTTGAATACAGATAAAAACTTTTTTAATTAAAAATAATAGATTCAAATTCTACTCAAAACGTAAATTGAACAATATATATATATATATATATATATATATATATATATATATATACCTAGTTAAATCTCAGTAAAAATGAATAAATGTACGAATGAATTAATTTTTAAATTTTAATTAAGTAAAAGTGTTTGGCTTTTTTATATAAAGTATATTAACTTTAAAGAGCAGTATAACACCCATTTTTGCCCACAGGTGGTTAGAGGGGCTATAATATATAGCATAAGCCCAAGAACAGTGTCTCCCAAGCTGTGGTACGCGTATGCCAAGGTGCACGGGAAAGATTTCAGGTATTACGTGGTCGAGTTTTAATATTCATAAATTATTATTTTATATAAGAATGTCTCAGGGACAAATTAACGCAGATAATGGATTTATTAAATTATAACAAATGGTTTGCTAAAGTTTGATGTAATTCTTTATTCTTTACCAGAAGGTATATACTAAAATATAACTGTATACCATTAATAAAATGTATTAAATGGTTTATTAAAATTTAGTGTGATTATTTATTCTTTATCAGATAGTAGTCTATAATAAATATATATGCATGTATATATTATTATTAAAATGTATTAAGGGATCTATTAAAATTTGGTGTGATCCTTTATTCTTTATCAGATAGTGGTATATATATATATATATATATATTTATATATATTAATTATTACTACAATTTATAATAGGTTTATATAAACTTATAAATACAAACATACATGCATATATATAAAGATATACAAGTATATTAAAATATATATATAAACATATACATATATTTATATAATATAGACATTTGTATATACATATATTATATCTATTTATGGGAAGTAATACGTTGATTAGGCCATGTCCCCAAAAGGGTAAATGACTGGCGAAATTTTGTAAAACACTGATTGATCTAATGAATTCTGGCTTGATTCTTGAAGGCTATGAAAATAATGTCTAGGTAGTTATATTATGATTTTTTACTAAATATGAATGAACTAATTGCGTTTGCGTGGATAATATAGGATCTGTTTGTCACTTTTTATTTGGGGTGGAAATGCAGAGCAATGGTAACAAACTGTTTTCTTCAATAATGTTTATTGTTTTGCCATTTTCTTATAGAAAACGGTTTGTTCAAGAATAAAAGCATGTTGATTAAGTTATACTGTGTATACACACACCTCCTCTATAATTTTAGCTCTGTTCTAATATTGGTAAAATTGACACTTTTAAAAAAAACCTGCTGGCTTCATAAAAAAAATGTAACAACTAATAAACATCGATATATTATCTTAGAAGGGGTGTTGAAAAGAATAACATAAAAATTTCCCTCGTTTTCGAGAAAACTTATATTTCCAAACGTATGATTTGTCCGTAAGACCTGTCTGGTAGCTAGCACCATCTACGATTTCCGTGATACATTCATTCTTGTTGGCACGGAAGGATACTTTGGTTGTTTGTGAAGCTACGCCATGCCTTTCATTCTCCCGCCCACCATCCCATAAAATAGGTTTTAGACTTTCACTCTACAGGACCAAGGGCCTTAAGTTAATACGTATGTGATGTGCTGTTGTAGTACCTTCAGAAAGAGTGAATCAAATGATTATCAATACCTTTATTGTCGTTAAAAACATTTAAAGATACCAAACGATGCTTGCACGCACACACACACACACACACACACACACACGCGCGCGCGCGCGCGCGCGCACACACACAACGGCATTCGCGACAATACGGGCCAATGGGAAGTTTTTTTTCTCTAACTACTGTCAGGTATAATTAGGTGTTTTACACTAAATATATTTTCTTCTCTACCTTGACGCAAATGAGGGCTTACTTTATTTCAAGATTACCTTAATCATTACTACCTTATCAAAGAAACTATATAATCTATCCATCATAGGTAGTAAAATATGGAGAGTAAGAATTAGGGGTGCACCGATGTGGATACCGATGAATCGTTAATAGTCAATTATCAGTGCATTGTTAAATAATCGTAATCGGTGATTGTTATGCCAATTAATCTTTTTTGTATGTAAAATTTAAAGCAAAATTTTCTAGGTTAGAGTTTAATGATCAAAATCGCAAAAAAACAACAACTTATATATACACACTTCATCTGGGTTGTGGGCTATGCAAAGTTTATATAACCACATAAAGAAATATAAGTTCACATCGTTGATAAAACTAACAATATAGTTCCAACTTTCAAGGTTATGCAAAGATTAATCACCGGTTATGCAACGATCAATCAAAAATTAAGATTATCAAAGCTTTAACTGTTGATTTTTAAGTATTTTTTTATTAATTACATCAATTGTTATCTTTCTCTTAAACTTATTTCCCAATATATACTAATAAATAATCGATAGTAGGGACTAGTCAGTGTAAATGATGGTAGCATGAATAAAATATTATAAATAATCGGTAATCGATATCGTTAATTGATTTTACTAAATCGGTACACATATAGACTAAAAATATTAGTATTTAATGATAAATATTCATACTTTACTGGCACAATTTTCACTAAGATTAGCATCCTGATTATAGGATGAATAGGGTTCAAATCCCAGTCGGTTCCACTAAGGATAGTTTTCCAAAATGTGGGTAGATTACCTATAGTATAATTCCAACCTCATACTTATCCCAATAAGTTATTAGAATACATTAACATTTTGACTAGCTCTTCACACGGTTAAGCGGCAACAAAACTATATCAAATTAGAAAGTCCAAAATCCGGCTGTCCACTTTTTGATAGTTTCCCACTGTTCAATACAAATCTAACTATGGCAATCACAATCAATCATGATAATTAATAAATTAAGAAAGAGGGATGAGCCCTCGAACCCTTCGAATATCTAAGGATATTCGAGATTTTATAATTCGAGAAAATTTCGAATTCGAGACTCAAATCCTTAAATATATATATTTTCCAATGTTTCGAACGAAATTTGTTTAGAGCTATTATACTAGTGGTTTGGAACTAACTAATAAAGGATTGACTCAAAAACCAGTACCCAGACCAGCAATTTAACATTTAATTGAATGTATGTATGTTATAAAGAAGGGATTATAAGAAATAATGTTAACATTTGGTACTATTTATATTTTCTCTTATCCTAGTATATCTATATTTCTTTTGAAGTTCATAGGCTTTTCCAACTCTTGTATTCGGATTTATAATCGGAATTCAAAGGTAAATAGAAGATTCAAACTCGTAAAATATTGTATTATAACCAAGTCTAATTAAAATAATTTAAATATTTGAGACAAAATATTAACTGGTTCACAAACTGGTTGCACACAAAAACGCAACCCGTTAAAAACGCAAAATTAACCTAAGCACAATTATAAAATAAGGTAAAGAACTTATATACACTGCTACAAAAATATATTGGATAAACGAGTATCACATTTCCCGAAAGATCATAAATAAATAAATAAATAAGTAATATCCACATTTACAGAAACATATTAAACAATAAGCCCCATGATTTTCCAAAGAGTGTCACTGTTTATCGAGCTATGTCACCATAGATTTTTTTAAATTTTAATTGTTATATCACTGCTGGATAGGCAATAATTTATTTTTTGAATTTTAGCATAACTATCACAATGCTAATGGATCATCTTTAAAATAATATCTAGTTATCGTACTCATTTAAATTTTAGAACTTTCTCGTCTGCCTATACAAAATTCAAATTTGTTACCATATCGAAAAGGTTTTTATTTTATTCAAATCCTGACCTATATTTTTAAATTCTAACCTTTCCAACTTGTAGGGTTACTGTGTACTTTTACAAAAATGTCAAATTTAAATTTTCATCCTTCCCTAAAAGAAAATTATTTGATAATTTTCTAAATATTTTAATCCTAAACTCCACTACCCCATTCTTTTTCAGGCCCCCTTCTTAATACTAAATATGTATTACTTATTTTGTTATTGGAATAATCTCTCTAAATTAATTGCAGCTTTCAATTTTAGGTCTCACATAAAATATATTTTTTCTTTTTACTTAACATCTCCACCAACTTATTTATATATTTTCTTAATCTGAAATATTCAGTCTTCAATGGTTATTTGTAGTGGCCTTTATACCTTCTTGCCAAATTTCAGTTTTATATCACACATAAAATTAGTTGTTTCTATTAGTTGTAGAAATTGTAGCCCACCTTTATCATTAAATCAACTCCAACTTATAAATTTATAATTTTAATAATGATATTGTTGTCTGGACTGGTCCTTTTATCTGCTTGCCAAATTTAAATGTTCTATAATAACTTAAAGTGTTGTTTCTGTTACTTTCAAAAAATTATTAATTAAAAATATAACTTTTTCAGGCCTTAATATAAGTTTGGAGTGGTATTTTTTTACCTACCTTATGAACTTAAGTTCTCTACCCGTCTGGAAAACAATTGTTTACTATTAGTTTTTGAAATTTCGTAATCTCTCCACCCTTTTCTCAAATAAACTCATACGAATTTCAAATATTAGTATCTATTTGTATATTTGGCGATGTCTCTCGAGTTGTATGCGAAATTTGTGAAATATGCCTCATATGAGAAGTTTTTTTTTATATTATGAGCCCCATTTCTTATTTCCATACCCTAATTTTGAAATTTCCCAATTTGATATATTTATGGTTACATGGGGACAGCCCTACTGCCTCACTGCCAAGCACAATTTCAATTTTCCAGGACCAGTGTTTGGGGATGTACGGTGAAGAGTGAGTCATAAACTTTTCTGCACCCTCCTTAGTGTAGAAATTTGAAAAGCACTTTAAAGGTATCATATAATTCTAGAAAGAAACATACAATTCAAGTTTAAATTATGGTGCTGTGGGAAATAAAAACAAATGGAGAGTATTTCAAGATATGTTTTAATCAGAGCCTCAGCGCTCTCGAATACTGCTAAGGTTAACTTAAGCTTCCCTTAATCACAACATTTATTATAATGACAATTGATTGTATACTCGTGGATGAAAGAGAGAAATTAAAGTCGTACACCCTTTTTTTTATTTTTGTTAAATGAAAGAAGAAGGATGAAACTTTGGAAAAGGTGGTGGAGGGGAGACGTGACATAAAGTTTTCGTCTTCAACTCTTTTGAGTGACGAAACAACATGGTAAGTTATCGTAGCAGACTCGGGAGGCGCGCTCGTGACTTCATATTACCAAGTTGGTTCTCTTGACGAAACTAATTTCAGTTCCGAGGTTCTCTGAGAGAACATTAACTTTCAACAACTTCTAAACATAGCCCAACCAACCACCAAAAAAATAAAACTATCTTAGATTTTCGATATCTTAATTTGAACGTAAGTTATTCCGATTTGGAAGGCGGACGCCTTAACTTAGTCAGTATAGCACCTACATAAGAGGGCCATATTTGATCCCAGAAACTGCTTCACAATTATCCCCCCTTCTGTAGCCGCATTGTCTGAGACATCACTCTCGAAATATACTGGCTTGACGATGGTTGGGATTTCGGGTTTAGAATCCGGGTTTGGTGTATTAACGGTTGCTATTTCTAAATCAGTTTCCATTCTCTCTTCACACAAACGCGGGTACACGTCCTTTGAATTCATCCTTTCTCAAATCAACTTTGGTTCCCATATGGCTTAACACGCTACTTTTGTGTTAGACTAGACTCTCGAAGATGGAGATATAGAGGTTCGATCCCAGTCGGTCACTATGAGTGTGGTTATTCTTTAAAAAAAATCGACTCTCCCTCCATGCATATGTGGTTGCACTTAATCTAAATTAAACCTTCATCATTCCTAACACATTATTTAGTGCAATTAGTATAGAACATATACGTTTAATCCAAACGTTTAATAATACTTGGTGTTTTAAAAAAAAGATCACTGTGATGTTAGGCATTAGCAGATTAGTAGATTAAAGATATTTGATCCTGTTGCCACGGTAGGATTCTGATGGTAAGACACATTATTTTGAAATAAGTTACACAAAAGCTACTACCACTATTTATATGTAGGTCTCTTTATACGTCAAGTCATATGATATACTGTCACTGGCACTGTGTGAAATCCAGGCGTTCTATAAAATTCCTAGGCTTTCTATATAATGCCAGAGTGGTTTTGGAAAAATATGAAATAAACCAGTATTGCTGTTGTATTTCATACTTATTTTCAAGTTCTTTGACTTTTTGAAGTCCTGAAATATGTTATCAATTCTTTTATCAAGTTCTATTTAAGTTTTGCGCCGTTTTATTGCAGGCTCACCTAATTCGTAGGATGTAAGTTGGTCAGGTTAGATTATTTTAGAATAGGGTGGTTAGGTACGGTAAGGTTAGACTAGCTATTACTATAGGTAATATATAATGACTTGTTATTCTATAAATCTCATACGAAAAGTATGAAATTCAACAGCGAAAGTAATTTTTTTTTATACTTTGCTAAGAACACTTAGGAATTATATAGAAAGCCTTGGCATTGTATAAAATGTCAGGTTTCCACAAATTGCCTTTAACATTTCCACCGGCACGTTTGATAGATACTATCAAAATCTATAAAGTAATAATATAATACAATAAAAATGTTAGTAATGTTTTCCATAACAATTATAAATGTATTTTCTAAACTGTTCTTCTTACCAAAAGCATGGTATACGTTTGTGATACTAGCCAGTATTGTCATCAGGTATGTAAAAATAAGTGCTAAATAGTCATCTGATTAAAATTTAAATATTTTAAACTATTAATCAAACATTAACTTAAAGTGTAAAACATATTTTAGTGATATTTTCCACTTTAACTTGTATAGAAAGTTTTTCCCTCTGGTTAAACATTTAATATATAATAATTATAGTTTTAGTAATAAATTAGGTCCATACTCGTATTACTAAAGCAATATTTTCCATTTATTCGTATATTTGAAATCAATTACTGGATAATGACAAATTACTGGAATGACATATTTTATTTAAAATCAAGAATTTTTAGATATGTAAATTATCATAATTAAAATTATATGTGATTGTTAAGTCTAACGTTACATTAAAATTGTTTATTAAAATATTGAGTAATTGTTTTATTCATTGGTGTTTGAAATACTCGTACATTACTCAAACTAAAATGTTTACCCTTATTAATTTTAACTACCACATTAAAAATATTTTAGCAAACATTTTTTTACACATAATATAGTAATTAGTTTATGCATCGTTTAAAAACTCATGGATATCAATTCGTTTCCACCGGATTACATTTCACTTGTTTTGAAATTGAAATTAATATTGGACACTGCTTACATTTTAAATGACTTTCCTTCTCTACCGGTATGTTTAAATTAATATGTAATACAAAGCTCTTTTTACTGAACTAGAACATTTTACGGCACGTTTACCACAACACAAAACCTGACTCGGAATAAATAAAGTAGATTATATTACCCCTCAAACACACACGGTTTGGAGAATATTTTTAGTCTTCACGATCATTTTATCAATATTTATTCGTAAAACCGAGTATCGCCATATGATATCTGGTGCAAACATTTAAATCACGCGGGAAATTTGACACGTTTTTAACTTTAAAAATCTACTATGGGTTTTTCGAAACCCTTTTAAAATAACCTACTGGAATATTAATTTCACAATGTTTGGGAGCAACATTTTTGTTCTCGTTATTAACGAGGTAAACAAAGTCACATTATTAATCTAGCAGGAATATTTAATTTTTACCACGTATGAAGTTTTGTCAAATTAGATCGACGCAATGAATAAGAGAACTGTGAGCCCTCTATACCAATATAAGTATAATTAAGGACTCAAATGTAAATAGTGACCTTCTGGTGGTTTTAAAATGAGGGGCCTTATACCATCAACAGTAAATGAGAATAGTTACGAGAAAGGCCAAGCGCCACGAACGTTTTCAGCATCGTATCGGGAAGATCATATGGCAGTGTAGGGAAAAACCACACACGTGTTCTCCCCCACCTTTCACCCTCTTTGAGATCTGTGTACCCTTTGTTAGGGAAACCACCTTCATTACAGTTCTACCCCCCCCCCCC
>CABFOW010000523.1:0-77524 GCA_902141385.1 Timema californicum | reverse complement strand
CCCCCCCCCCCCGCATCTCAAACCCCCTTGACGAGGGTGCACCGTAAAGCTCTCCTCTAATCTACGAGCTTTTGACCTTTTTGTTCACGAACGTCTGATAACATTACACGTGGTGAACAGAAAAAGGGTGGAGGGGCTGAAGGGTAGCTCTTAGTATTCCACATCTTCAATTTCATTCATTTAAAGGTTGGCTTCAAGGTAATCACGATGTTGTGGTAGGTAAAAGAAGAGTTTTAGTCCATACACAACGACGTCTCCCTCCTTTTCCCCCGACGCCTATCTGACACTTATGATTGTTCCAATGGTCACTGTGACGTCAAAATCCTCTAAATTGTATCGTGAGGCAGCTTTCACAACAGCAAAGACCCTTTCCCCCTGTGCCTAGCATAGTGACGTCAGTCATGTCATGTGCCCAACACATGTGCAGTGTCGAGTCTTACTTATTTATCAATGCTCGTGTGAATGTGTGGAGTCCTTTCCCTAGGTAAGATCTTCGATGAGTAGGTGTTCAATACCAATTCCCGACCCCTAACAGCCACAATCATACTAGACTCTACTACATACAAAAATCTCACCATTGGTGATGCCTTGATGTAGCTTATATCTCCCGTGTGTACTTTATCACTTACGGGCACTCATTTAAGAAGCTTGTCTATACTTGAAACAAGTAAAAGCAATTTGGATTGCTCTAAAATAATTATATTAGACCACATATGTAGTAAGTAAGTTTGGAAAGAATAAAAAAACATTCTCTTCTGCATATTCTATCTGCTGGCTTCCCTCTTTACATATTCTGGAAGTATAATTCCATCGGATGGACAGTGTGATTTTTTTAAACTCCCTCTTGTAAGTCGAGAGCCCGAAAAGCTAATGTTTAAATTAAATAAACTACAAATATAGCACATTCTGTGTAGAGGCTCATTAATAGCTCTGGTCAAGTAGCAAGATCAGGTTATATCTAAGTGATGTATATGCTGCAAGAGTCTTTGTTCTGAAAGCTGCAAAATATGAATGAGGAGGAATCATTAGCTAAAGAATAGGAATAAAATACCTCTGGCCATTAGATGGCTGCTATGTAGAGTTGATACGCGAGAAAAAAGCTTTTAAACGTGGTCAACATTAGTTAAAAATTAAAGCGAGCTTGACGATAAAAATAGATTTGTCTCTTACAATTGAAAAAAAAGAAATGCGGATTAAGTTGTAATTTGAACACTATCTTAACTCTAAAAGAACAATATGTATAAAAATTGGACACACATCTCCCGAGTACACAACTTAGAAATTAGCTCAATTATAAATTAATCAATAAGAAAAATTTCCAGAATAGCTCTAAACTCATCTTACTAGCCATATAGACTAAATATACTTTAATCAAGCTGATGTGTAATGGTTAAGGAAGATAGATTTTAAAGAGTGGCAATGCATGCAACCAGGATTTGAATCCCAGTACCAATGTTATCGGCAAACCGAGAGAAAACTTTCAACTTACATTTATAATGTTGGATATCTGTTGCGCGAATGAAGCTCAATTCCATTCTCCTTTCATAGTATCAACATGTCAGGGCCCCCCACTAAACGAGCACATTAAAATATTCTTCTTATAACTTTAACCAGTCAAATTAACGGGAAGTGTGTATTTATTTTAAAGGCATTAGCTGTTAACCAAAGAGTTGTAATTATATACCACGAATCTTTAAGTCATGTTGGCCAGTTATTTAATGTTTTATAGTGCAGATACCAGGACCAATTTTAACCTCGAGTTAAACTATATTAGGACTTACTGACCTAGACGTACTGTAAATATATAAAGTTTAGAGACTATTTAAAGAGATCTTGGCATAGACTTTAGCCAATTTTGGCTTCTTCTAGAACCAGTAGGTCTCTCTGTAAGACTCATTGAAGAGGCATACAACCAAATAATTATGACATATTCCATAATAAAAGAATAATTACCATATAATGCCATTGTACAGTTCATTGTTGCGTATGGGGATAGCTACGGAACAATCATACTAATATTATAAAGAGGAAAGATTTGATTTTTTGTTTGTTTGTTTGTTTGTTTGAAATGAATAGGCTCCGAAACTACTGGACCGATTTAAAAAATTCTTTCACCGTTGGCAAGCTACACTATTCCCGAGTGACATAGGCTATGTTTCATTTTCAATAAAATTAGGGATGCTTACTAAAACTTGAATAATCTAACCCAAGGTGTAAAAAAATAAACAAAAAACTTCCTTCAATCGCGTGCGCTGCGAAAACTATTAGTGATAGAACAAAATGATGTATTACAATTTTTCAGGACACATCACTATCTATAAAAAATGTCGCGACAGCATGTCTCTATCTTTTATAGTTACGTCACAATAAGCGTCCTTTTATTTAAAAAAAATTATTAAAATACCACCGCTAGAAAAAGCTCTTTATTCGTACCTAGGTATTGATCGTTATCAAAATAAATAGAACATTATTTAAGACTACTTCAATACCTTCATATCACCTTTTAAATGATTCGATTTGGATATTCCATTCAAAAGATATCACGAGTTTAAATAATAGAAAAAACTCCGCTCGGCTAGCTAGCGGTCGTGCTCGGAATTATAATGTTGATAATGTTTTGTCGATTGATAATAATTTGTTTTTTAAATTACTAAACCCATACAAAAAGTTATTTTCAGACTAGACTCATTTGTTTATGTTGTACATTTAGTTAATAAGTAAATAAGTGATTTAAATAATAAGTAAATAAATTTTTTAAATTACTAAACCCATACAAAAAGTTATTTTCAGACTAGACTCATTTGTTTATGTTGTACATTTAGTTAATAAGTAAATAAGTGATTTAAATAGTTTTGTTTTTAATTTTCAATTTTTTTTTAAATAGGTTATAGTTGTAGGTTGTATTTGTAGGTAGCTAACAAACGTTAAGCTAATGATTTAGTGTAAAGGCATTATTTGGTCATTTTAAAATGCCCAAAAGATCAAGATCTCAACTTTCTAGAAATAGTTCCCAGGTTAGGGCATCAAAAATACGTCGAAATGGAGAATCTTCGTCAGAAACTAAAAATCGTCTATCAAATCAGAGAGAATATGCGTCGCAATCGCGTGCCAGTGAGTCGAGTATCGAGCGTTCACAACGTCTCGCTGAACAAAATATGAGAACCACTCAAATACGCGCGCGAGAGTCCAGTCTTGAGCGTTCGCAGCGGCTTACTGAACAAAATTTAAGAACCTCTCAAGTGCACGTGCGAGAGTCGAGTACTGAGCGTTTTCAGCGGCTTGAAGAGCAAAATGCAAGAAATATACAAGCTCGCCATAGGGAATCAAGCTCTGAGCGTTCCCAACGCCTTCAAGATCAGAGAGAGCGACAACAGACGTCCAGAGCTAGAGCTCGCAATCAAGTTTTAGCTCATAGTAATAGATCGGCTTTTAGATACGATCCACAGATTGATTATGCTCAACAGTCTTCCGTCCAAATCGGCGACATGACAAAGATCTGCCCTAAGTGTTCTGCCAAAAAATGGGCCGATGAAGCTAATGGCATGTGCTGTGCTTCTGGAAAAGTTAGTCTCCCCAATATTAAAGAACCGCCACAGCCAATGAAAAATCTTTTGACAAATAATCATTCGCTATCTAGACATTTTTTAACCAACATCCGTAAGTACAATAGCCTTTTTCAAATGACTTCGTTTGGTGCCAAAGAAATAAGAGAAGGAAATTTTATGCCAACTTTTAAAGTAGAGGGACAGGTTTATCATCTTATTGGTAGCCTTTTACCACCACAAGGCCAAAATCCACAATACTTGCAGATATATTTCATTTCAGACGCAGATCAGCTATCGTTGAGGTCAAACATAGCTCCAACGCTAAAAATCGATTTAATTAACGAACTACAGACCACACTGAATAGCCACAATGTATATATACAAAGTTTTAAACAAAACTTAGAACGTACCTCTTCGGATAATTTAAAGTTAATAATCCATTCTGACCGCCCGCCGCAGACAGCACACCCGGGTAGATACAATGCTCCAGCTGTAAACGAGGTAGCCGTTCTCTTGGTTGACGAAGAAAAAGGCCCCAGAGATATAGTGCTGCACGGAAGAGACGGCCAATTGAAAAGGGTCTCTGAGTTACACCGATCGTATGATCCACTACAGTATCCCTTAATGTTCGTTAAAGGAGAAGACGGGTATTATTTAACTATTCCACAGCAAGATACAGCGACAAACAAAACTGTGACGTGCATGCAATTTTATGCATTTAGGTTGATGTTTAGAGCTGACTGTTTTAATCCATTACATTATTACAGGGACCTATTTAGTCAATTTATTGTAGATATGATGGCAAAAATGATATCGGAAAGATTGAATTACATATGTCGTAATCAACAGAGATTAAGGGCTGAAGAATACATTCATCTCAGAGACGCTTTAAATCAAGACGGAAATTTTGACCCATCAAATATCGGTCAACGCGTAATCTTGCCATCTTCATTCACAGGTTCTCCACGTTATCTGCATGAAAAAACCCAAGACGCGATGACTTATGTCCGAAACTATGGGAGACCAGATCTGTTTGTCACTTTTACGTGCAACCCCGAATGGCCTGAAATTAAAGCGGAACTACTACCTGGTCAGCGTTCTTTCGATCGTCATGACATAATTTCAAGGGTATTTCATTTAAAGATGAAGAAATTAATAAAATTATTCAATAAAGATGAAATATTCGGCAAAGTGAAATGTTTCATGGCAAGTGTGGAGTGGCAGAAGCGAGGTTTACCACACTGTCATATGCTGTTTTGGCTAGAAACAAAAATTCAACCAGACGAAATTGATAGTCTGATAGTTGCGGAACTGCCCAACCAACAAAACGATCCGATACTGTTCGATATCGTAACTAAAAATATGGTGCACGGACCATGTGGAGAGCATAACTTAACAGCACCATGTATGAAAAACGGAATTTGCACAAAAAAATACCCACGACGCTTGGTCAACGAAACTCAGACCGGAGAGGATGGATATCCAGTTTATCGTCGTCGTGACACCGCAAATGGAGGACAGAGTGCTTCGCTATATATCAGAGGCAGTAATTTTACTATAGATAATAGCTGGATTGTCCCTTATTCTCCACTTTTGTGCAGGACGTTTAACGCTCACATAAATGTAGAGTACTGCCACTCAGTTCAAGCCATCAAATACATTTGTAAATACATAAATAAAGGATCGGACCAAGCTACATTTGGCGTCAGAAACCCAAATGATGAAGTGGAAAACTACGTGAATGGCCGTTACATCAGTACATCTGAAGCTGCTTGGCGAATATTCGAATTCCCGATCCACGAGCGCCATCCTACAGTCTTACAGTTAGCTGTCCACTTAGAAAATGGGCAAAGGGTGTATTTCACCGCAGAAACGGCTGAACAAGTGGCCCGAAATCCACGCAAAACAACTTTGCTTGCTTTCTTTGAGCTCTGTAATGAAGATGAATTCGCAAAGACACTGCTATACCACGAAGTCCCGCAATATTTCACATGGGCCAATAATAAGTTTACAAGAAGGAAGCGTGGTGAGAACGTAGTTGGCCATCCAGGAATAAAAAAAGATGCTGCTTTAGGAAGAGTCTATGGTGTTCATCCTTCTCAATCTGAGTGTTTTTATCTTAGGATGTTGCTGCATCACGTACGCGGTCCAACTTCATTCCAGCACTTGAAAACTGTGGACGGAGTTCTCAAAGAGACCTATCAAGCTGCTTGCCGTGCTAGAGGTTTGCTAGAAAACGATGACCATTGGGAAAATACTCTAAGAGAAGCATCGCTTTTGCAATGTCCAATACAACTAAGAGAGTTGTTTGTGGTCATACTTTTATTTTGTCAGCCATCGGAGCCATTCAAATTGTGGGACAGTTTCAAAGATGATTTGTGTGAAGATGTTAGACACAGAATCAGACAGGAAAATCAAGACTTCGCGTTACCATACAATGAGAATATTTATAACGAAGGTTTGATACAAATAGAAAATAGATTGTTGCAATTAAATGACAAAAGTCTAAGTGATTTTGGATTACCTTCTTCAGTTCGTACAGAAAACAATGTTGCAGATACAATGGCACATCACTACGATACAAATGATTTGACCGCTTTCGTCAATGAAAACCTACCAAAATTAGTCCCAGATCAAAAACATGCTTTTGAGACTATAGTCGACAGCGTGAATAATGACAAACGAAAAATATTTTTCTTGGATGCGCCAGGGGGAACAGGAAAGACGTTTCTTGCTAATTTGATACTTGCTAAGGTCAGAGAATCAGGGAAGATAGCAATAGCAGTTGCTTCCTCCGGAATTGCTGCAACTCTCTTGAGAGGTGGCAAAACTGCTCATTCTACTTTTAAACTTCCGCTATCTGTAAATCTTGAGCAACAATCTACATGTTCTATCCGCAAAAACGGGCCTCTAGGTAAATTACTACAAGACACCTCATTAGTTATGTGGGACGAATGCACGATGAGCCATAGAGCACATATAGAGGCCGTGAACAGAACCTTAAAAGACCTCAGGAACTCCTCTGCAGTCATGGGCGGGATTACTTTTGTATTTGCTGGAGATTTCCGACAGACTCTCCCCGTTATTAACAGAGGTACGCGAGCAGATATCATCAAAGCATGCTTGAAATCGTCTCCCTTATGGACTTCGATTGAAACATTAAAATTAAGGACGAATATGAGAGCTCATCTTCATGGAAGTGACAGTGATTTCCCACAACAACTGCTAAAACTTGGGGAAGGAATTTTCCCTGCTCCAAATTTAAGCGGATATAGTGACATTATTCTGGATGAGTATCTAGGCCAAATACTCCATGATTTGGAAAATTTAATAGATGCAGTATACCCTGATATCGAGAATTTGCACGAAAAGGACTTTCATTGGTTGTGCTCTAGGGCAATAGTATCAGTAAAGAATGATACTGTCAACGAAATAAACAATCTTATCGTTCAAAAAGTCAGCGGTCAGATAAAAAAATACAAGTCGATAGACACTGTAACTAATATTGAAGATACAGTTCATTATCCACAGGAATTTTTGAATTCCTTGAACCCTTCTGGATTACCACCACACGAATTGACGTTAAAAATTGGAATTCCAATCATGCTTTTGAGAAATTTAAGCCCTCCAAGCATGTGCAATGGGACGAGGTTGCTTATTAAGGAGTTAAAGGAAAATTTAATTGTAGCGACTATTATGACCGGTCCAGCAGCTGGTCAACTAGCTCATATACCGAGGATACCGATGATCCCAAGTGATTTGCCAATCCCATTTAAACGGCTTCAATTTCCGGTAAAAACATCTTTCGCATTAACAATTAACAAGTCCCAAGGTCAAACCTTCGAATTAGTTGGGATCGATCTGCGAAATAAATGTTTTACTCATGGTCAATTATACGTTGGCCTATCGCGGGTTGGAGCCCCTGAAAATCAATTTATTTTGCTGCCACAAAATAAAACCACATCAAATATTGTTTACAGGGAGGCTCTTACTCAATAAATTAAATGGCTTTTGTTTTGCGGTTATGACCTTTTAACAATTAGTATAAGTATAAATAAAAAAAATATTGAAAAATGACAAAAAAAAAAGTGAAAAATAATATATAAAAAAAATAAAAATAAAATATAAAAAACAATGTAAATACAAAAAAAAGTTTAAGAAAATATATTCACAAAAAAAATAATTAATATCTTAGTTTTTTGTTTTCAATAAATGTTATTTTTTTAGAAACTCACTGTAAAACATTGTGTATTTTCTTTTATCATATTATTATGCCCGTGCGAAGCCGGGTTGGGCTGCTAGTGTTAGATAAATTGCATAAAAATAACTCGATAAGAGTAAATTACATTCTCATATATAAGTCCAGGCATCCTAATGAAGGTAGAATGGAAAAGGATTCCTTATTGACATTATCCGATACATACGGTACTACTACTCTTGATGAGATGAAAGAAGCATGTGTAATTTTCAAGTTGCTTTCTCAAATCAATAACTTTGCTGCCAAAAAATAGGGTGGATGTACAATGGTACTATCGAAATGATAATAAATATATCTAAATACTCAGCTTTCACAATAGGTAATCAGGCTAAAAATCCCTGACGTTACAGCCAAAAGTAGAGCCTTTATATACAAAGGAGAAATAGCAATGCTTTCCCCTTTCGGTTTTAGATTTTCCCTTTAAACCTACTGATATTAACAACCCTCAACGTTAGTCATCCTAACCATATTTCAGGGATGTACTGAAACTTGGGTGCGTTCTGTTCCCTTTCCAAATAAGGTACATCGAACGCTTCTAAAAGGTGAATGATATTTCCGTGAATTTATACAGTGCGAAATATAATAGGACTGACACATTTAGACAGAGGAATATATTAGTTATGGAACAAACCTCGTGATAATACTTGTATATGTGGTGTTTAATCACACAATAATGAGACTGTTTCCATCATCGAAGTATTACGCGAGACTGGAATCATTGTCTAATGAAGCCTATCAAGGAAAATATTGCACGTGAATTTCATAATTACATAAGAGACAGCTTTGCTAGAAGACATGTTAGCGTGGGAGGGGTGAACGAATTACTATATACTGATCTGATTGAGATGATACCTTACTCTCGATTGAATAGAGGATACACAAACTTTCTCACCATCAATTCCAAACTGGCTTGGGCTGTACCCTTCAAGATTAAGATGGATAAATACGTCACTGTAGCTATGGTAAATATCCTTGGACAGGTGACTGCTAACAGTTTACCCTCTGTATTTCATCTGCAGAAAGGTAATGGAAGCGTGTCTTATAACGTGGATTCCAAACCTCTCATGGAAAGACAGTGGATCAATCACTATTTGAAATACAGCAATGTCAAGTATAGTCGAATGATTAAACCGAACGCTCAAGAACATGATGTAGACAAGATTCATCAATATAGGACCGATAGACGTTAAGGACTATAGTATTTTACATATCGTATATCTGCATGCTAAGACGATTAACCCTACATTGAGCAGGTTTAAATTCTGATATATCGTTCATATAAGTAAACATTAGTTTTTTTCTTAGAAAATGGTATGTCTCAAACTGATCGGAAATTCTGTTCAAAATACTTAAAGTCATCAAGACCAAGTCTAAAACCTTTTTACTAAAAGAAAATATGAGAGGTTAACCTATCACAGATAGATTCTACACCAATAAGCCCAAAAGGACACCACATCAGGACGTGTATCTTGTAGATAAGTTGATTAGATCTGCTGGAGATAGAGGCTATGTCAAATGGCTAGGTTTTAATTCATCACACAATTCGTGGATAGATGCGACTAACATTTTCTAAGTAGGAGATAACTTCCCCCACCACTCTCATTGACCATACAAAGTTGTACACGTGGGGAGAGTTTCACTGCATTTGAGATGTTCAAACAATTGACGTACTGTTTGGGGGAATTGTTGGGAGCAGATATTTGTGGTAGTGGGATGATGTATTTCATAGAGAAGGATGAGCGCGGGTACATCGAATCCGGTTACAGGTTACTCCAATAGCCGGGAAGCCATTATCAAGCTATGTGGGAGTTATGTGGGAGCCCAGCCTGTCCATCTAAAGCTGCACCGATAGCTGTCCCATCTTCAAATTAAAGAATGGAGACAGACTGGAAATTCTGCGCATCAAGTATCCCAAGGAATACCTTCCGGATGAAGACAAGATGTGCGAAGCATTTGACCATGTTGAGAAGGAGGAGTACGATTGGGTTAAGTACTTGTGGGAGCTAGAGAATAACAAGACCAATTCTTGGTCTATTCTCGTTTTCCGGTGATGAAGAGGTTAAGGAAAATGTCAGTGGAATGGAGTTCAAATTTTGTAATGATCTTCCAATTGCTAGCCACCTTTGGATATATTTCTTCTAGATTCTAACTTTTCTTCCCTATTCTTATTTGTGTAAGAATGTGGATGGTCCATTGATAAATTAAGATGGGGTTCCCACAACTATAAACGTTTAAATAAAGTTTTTCTGTCACTGCGTCTTATTACTCATTCGATTGAAGTAATATAAAGTGAATCTTATAAATACATATGGTTTATATTTTTTTAAATTGATATTTTTCTTCACGTAACAAAACGTATTATTCTCGGTTAGAATCATAATACAAATCCAAATGTCAACTATCAATAAGCATCCCGTGTAGGTTTGATTTTTTTTTTACTTACTTGGTGTAGTAATTTGACATAAAAAAAAGCTTAAATTTCATCAAAACACTTGTAATAATTGCCCAGATTCAAAATTAGTATGTTTGTCATAAAGTATAAGATACGGTTAAGCAAGCTTCGAACTTTCACAATGGACCTTGGTCTATACAGTTATACTTATTATTGCTATGTTTTATCAACATAATAAAATATATTATCTTAAGCAAAACCTACCTTAAAACACTCATAGTTAGTTTTATATTTAAATAGTTAGACACCACACTTATAAAATATTAGAGCAACATATTTTAGATGCCAGCGTTTAATGAAAGAAATTTTATTTATCTTAAATGGTTTATTTTACTAATAATGATAGCGGTACCCCATCTCTTTCATGCCAATATTTTCTAAACCCCCATTCACTCTTTAAAAAAAATTATATCCGTAGTGTTTTTACAACCTATATTCCATTTCTTTCAATCACACTCACTGTCCTCCATGTCTTCCAACCTCCCTCCCCCTTTCCCCTTTACACGTGCATTATCATTTCGGCTACGTTCCATTGCTCTTCTTAGTTTCTTCTGAGACTCCCTTCCCTTCTCTTCAGTGCCATAACAGCCGCCACTACTTACACAATACCTCCACCACGGAAATCGATCAAGTGTCTTCAATCTCGGCCTCGATCACGCCCTATGTTGGCCCCTCGGGGGTACCCTACCCTCGCACGAACTCTCTCACCCCTTCACCTTACCCCAACCCACTCCATTCCCTAAAAGGTCTCACCCTACAACCTAGCACAGGGAGTATCATCTACGACACTGCGGTAAATCAAAAAGTTAACTGCTGAACCATCGTTGACATTTTCCGACGATGTCCCACTCCCTGTTTTCTTAAAATAAACACATTATTTTCCCAAAAGAGTTTCCAGTCGGTGTATAAACGATGTGCTTCTTATAAGAGAGTAATTTATGTCAGATAGTATTGTGTTATTGTGTTTATTCTAAAGGAAAAATTCATGTGAAAAAGGGACATTAATGAGTATCAATATGAATAAATAAACTAAAAGGTAGTATCTACTAAAGTAAAGAGAATATAAAGGTAGCATTACTTGCAGGAATGGGTGCTTATGTCTCCCAGTAAAAAGGAGTTATATGTTAATTTGAAGACAGACACACACGTTTTTTTAATGAGTTATGACGTTACTTGGATATTGATGTTGATTTTAAAAGTTTATTCATTATTGAAATTCCAAAACATGGCCTGATTTTTAACAACTTAGTTTGTCTCCTTTGTGTATGTAGCACGCTGACTCGTGTACTAAGTTACATCACAAGCTCAGTAAATCCAATGTCTTCATATGGTGATGCTTTCTATTCTCTTTACATTGGTACCTAACATAAACATCTTGCGTGTTTTTCAAATACAAAATTGTCTATTTCTAGAATCAGGTTAAATATATTCAAATCAACCAATTTTTCTTGGCGAAAATAGACTCACACTTTTGATATTGAAACAAGTTGGTATAGGTACTTGACAACAGCCACATTTGTGGTCACACGGCCTAATTAATTACTCGAGAAATAGACTGGATTTCTGGTGAATTGAGGTTTTAAACAATCCCGGTCACGTAGACTTAAACTAGGAGTGGCTTATAAGAAGAAGTTTTACACTATTCGTCGATTCCAATGAAATTACATTTATTCTAAATTATATTTTATCCCTCCCTACGCCATATAATTAACTATGCAAATGTGAATAATAATAATCTGCATGCTTACTCAAATGACGTAGGAACGTTTAAAGCAGGATTTATAATAAATATACTCGGATGTACATATATTATCGTTACTTGGCATGAATGTGATCATTCAAATTTTATTTTTATCCAATTTATGTTATAATAGATCAATTTAGGCTGTATATGTATATATTATTTAAATAGTTTTCGAGAACTACTGACCTTGTGAAATACAAACCTTTGTTTTTCCATAGGATTTATTTTGTTCAAGTGAAAAAAACTATTAGTGCTATATAATATATTAAAATAATATTAATAGTAATCAACTAGATCCTTCATTTATTTATAAGATATATATATTTATAAGTGATATATATATTTATCTATATCTATTTATAAGTGATATATATTTATTTATATCTATTTATAAGTGATATTTATTTATATATATATATATTTATATACAAGCAACCCATTTCTTTAAATCGCGCACTACAAATACACACAATTTGGATCTTCTAATCAAAAGATTTCAATTCACCTGTCAGCCAACTTTTAATTACATTATTTCAACCCCTGTCCTTTTTTTAATCCAACTGTATTTTACGTCACAAAGGACACGAACCTCTTCAGCATAAAACTTTCACCCGGTCAACACAATTAACCCCCCTGACAATTTCAAGAGGTTTTTTTATTCGCCTTTTCTCTGAATGTAAATGAATGCTACGTTAAAATTTATTATACATAAAAGTGGGGTTTACAATGTTATGTTTTATTGAAGCCAGTCATTACTGGCGTGCCAACATGACAATGTAAGCCTCTACTTGCATGCACATTAAAAAGTTTGCATGATACTGGTTCTACTTGCACAAATATTTAAGTAGTCGAATAATTTGGCGCTAGTAACTATTTGTCCCGCCAGCTGAATATGAGCTATATTTGTACTTGCACGTGTAAACCTCGATTGGTGAAACAGTCACAGCTTACAAAGAACAGGAGCAGTGCATTGTTTGGAACAGCTGTGCTTAGATTTGGTGAAATCTCCTGGTAGCACATATGTGTAAGTGAATTTTGAATTAGATGCTTAACATGTTGTAGTTGGTCAAACTTTGCTGTGGTCAACCTAAAGTGATATATGCAGCTCTCTGGTTCGTACACCTCTAACTCATCGAATAATTTGATCCAACTACATGTTGCCTTCTTGCTATCCTCTTTCTCACCCAACATGACCTTGTTGTTCGCTTGTTTCTTTTCCAAAGTATTCCACTCGAACGCCAACTCAATTGTCCCGCAAGTAAATCTTTGCACGATATCCAAAAAGTGTGAAAACCTTTACTTTCACGATGTTTTGACTGGTATGGCTACTGGCGAAAGCTAAACATGACAGTATATGCATGCCTTACATCTTCCCGAGCTAAATGGCGTTAGCTTCTTAGTAAAGTGAAAATATTTATAACAATTAACTGAAAACCTAATTGATAATTATAATGATAAATACAAAATTAATCATATACTCAAGTGGAATAGGGGTTATGTTTATATTTTACTTGAATAGATTTATGTAAGTCATTAATAACATAATAAACAATAAAAATCTAGCTTAACGATTTTATTAATATTGTTTTTTTAAATCTCTTAAATAAATGAAAAATCCATACAATTTTCACCTGCTTAGGAATAATTTATAGCGTCAAAAGTAGATTTTAAAATATTCAGAGAATTTTATTTTTAAACTGTATTGAAATTTAATAATATTCTATGCGTAAATATATAGATGCTTTCGTGTCACAAAACCTATAAATATAGACACAAAACCCCTTATGCAGTGACCATTACCGTATTTTCCAAACCCCTGGACCTAAAATAATGACATTCTGTAGGGAGGTTCCTTTCAGGACGTAGGCATCCAATAAGAAGGATTTTTTTCTTCGAAATTTGACTTCCAAGGAATTTTGAAAGGTGTGTTAAGTAGTGCATCTTTTCAACCAGCTTACATAGAGCCTTGATATTAAAAAGAATGTTCATATTATTATTATTATTAGCACCGCGTCTTACTACCCGTTCTGGTTATACGCACTTACGCTTATGTGTAATGGTAGGGTGATTGTGAGATGAAATGAAAGACCTACAGTTTAACGTGGAATCCGAACCACGGTGGAGGCCTGGCATTCCCCACATTCACAAGATGTCTTGTCAGAGGTGAAGGAAGGGTTTGGTAATCAGATAAATCTGTGCCGGGACCGAGGATTGAACCCCGGCCGCCAGCACAGAAGTCTGACACCTTACCCCTAGATCACCAAGTCACCATGTTCATATCAAAACTTGGGTTAGATTAATATTAATATTTTCCAAATTTCATCGCCTAAGAGTATCAGAAGGTGCAGAAAGTTGTAAAATACACTAACTCACTCATCCACGTTATTTTTCAACCCCTGGGCATGGAAGTATGACTTTATTTGGCATGAAGGGGGCGGGATTTACCCATAAAATGGGAAAGATAAAATCAAGAAAATTCTAAATAGGACTTCAGAAAATAGGGCCTATAAATTCCAAATAAAACACTTTAAAAGAGGTATAAATTTACAATTTGGCAGACAGGTAGAGTAACATTTAGAAATAGCCCGTTTAGATCTTAGAATTTGAGATTTTTAAGAGTGCATTAGTAAAAAACTAGTTAGGGGTGATTAAAAACTCAAAAACTGATAGTTAAATACTTTATAGGGTAATAAAAAACTGAAATTCAGTGGGCAGATACATAAACCACTCCTTATAAGTATTAAGTGATGAAAGTAATTAACTTTTAATTTATATGGGAGCTTATGGAAATTGGATTGAGGTTAAATAATAACACACCTTACTGTGTGGATGAAAATTTTAATTTGGCAGGCAGGTAGAAGTACAACCCAAACAGATAAATTAATTTTTAAAATTCAAAATTTCTGAATAAAAGTTGTTAAACTGGAAATTGGGGATGTTTACAGTTTGCAAAACTAATAGAAACCACTAATTTTACTAGAGTTATGAAACCAAAATTGGGAAAGAAGGTATATAGAACATTTCAAATAAACATAGAAGACTTAAGTTTTTAAATGGATAAAATATGGATGGAAGGAGGTTTAGGTAAATAAAACATTTTGGGTGGGAAAAAAGAAAATTTAAATTTTCCAGGAATGTAGGGGGACTACTCCAATAGTGAAATAGATTTTTTTTTAATATTCACTACTTAAAACGGGAGCTGGTGAAAGGGCTTATATCAAAATTGCCAAAACTAAAATAATAAATTAGTTTTCAATGTAGTAGAAGATTGAAATTCCACAAGCCCACCCCAAACAACAATCAGGTATATTTTTTAAAGTTCAAAATAAAGTACTAAAATGGTAACAAGGGTTTCAATTAATTTATATAAAAAATATTTTTTTGTTGTGATATAAAATAGGAGTCAAACATGTAAGTCAATCAATACACATTCTTGGAGAGCCGAATGACGTGTGAACATTTCAAATGTCAAGATTTAAGCCCGTGAAATGAAAGACTTTAAAATTGTACAACAAAAATATAAAATTACTTTTCTGTGTGGTTTTTACCTCTCCTAATCATCATACAGTTTTAATTTCTACTAGATTCTCTTTTTGACCTCTTCATTATTTTTGTACCTATCCATTATCATTTTTTTCCTTTTAATACTTTGTTCCCCTATTACTTACACTTTTTATATTTAAAAAAATTAGATTTAACTTTTACCCTGTTCAGTTTTCTTTACTTTAAAAATTTTTCCAAGCCTAGCTGTGAACTTCATGTAAAAAGCTCTAAAATGTAAAAAAAGGCTTAATGTAAATTAAATTTAAATTTAAAATATAATAAAAATGGTATTAAGTAATTGTTTAAAATGGTTAAAAGGTTATAAAGGGTAAATGATGCTAATAGGGTAAAAATAGTAAACACCGTAAAAGGGGTACTTAAAATGGTTAAAAATGCTTGAAAATTGATTATATTTTTTTTTTACACATTTGCTCCTTTTGCATTGCTTACCCTATTTTTTATTTTGTTCTTTAAACCCTTTTAATAATTTGTACACTTATTACCCTATTTTCTTTACTCTTTTTTATAAAAAATATTGATTCGTTTTACTTTTTACCCTTTTCAATATTTTCACTAAATAAATTTTTCCGTGCAAAGCTGGGTAATACATTATAGTATGTATATGTATTAGGAATTGATATAATTTCAATGTAGCCTACATATGGCTCATTAGAACATCAATCACTAATTCTTCACAATTATGTCTTAAGAAACAATTTGTACCAAAACCACAGCTGAAAACTTTCCAGACTAAAAGTTCTAAAGAGATATTTTATTTTATAAATGACAGGAAAGAGAGAAACTATGGTAGCAATTTCCCAAAGAGAATATCACCACCACTTAGGTGGTTGTGGTGGTAAGCCTGCCGTGTTTATTTCAACCATTTGTCGAGCTTGGATTGTAGGTCTACTTTCTACACTGACACGATGAAACATACTTTCAAGACCACACGCATTACCGTTGTAAGTTTGGAGGCACAAACAGCCATTAACACTAATGGGTGTTGTAAAAAAAACATATATCGTTATAAAACTTGTCTATTGTTTTCACTTCAGCTATTCTCGCTCCCGTATGGAAACTTCAAGGCAACTTCTTTGGGGATATATTTTTTTTGACAACCACAACTTCCTGTTTTATTTGAATTCTTTCGTGGGCTTATTGATCATGATCCAATAAAGCTTAGGATTAATAGTTTCAACGGCACCAATTTGTAGTTTAGACCCTAAATATAAATCATGTTTGGATATAACTTGTTGGCAATAAAATCAAGAAAACCAATGTACCTACATTTTTTGTTTCTCAAGCATTAATTATTAAAATCCAAGGTATCTTACAAAGTGATTGAGAGAGATCGTTAAAATAAATATAAACAAAATAGTTTTCTTTATATTAAAGCGAAATGTCTAGTTAAATTTTTAAAAATAATATGTAGTTAAAAAAGTTCTTAAAAGTAGTTTGGAATGGATTTCTATTTCAATTGGTTGTACTCCTAAAATATATATTTTTAAACTAATCATTTATATTTAGTCACTTTTATCTTGGTCAAAAATTTAACCGAACTGAACTGATTTAAGAGCTTTCTTTGTGCCTAAATTAGGAGAGCTATAAATATGGTGCGATATTAAACAAAATAATTTCATTAACATTATTTCATCAATCTTGTGATAAGTTTACTGCAGCTCTTTGCTTTTTCCTATCCTGGGTCCAATTTTGTACATTTTGTACTTTCTTCTGCCAATATAATTTACTTTCTTATCCATGTCTCAAGTCTTGACCTCCCCCTCTAATATCTTCCTTCCACATCACCTATAATATTTATCTTTGTCAAACTACCATATTTCAGAATATGGCCTATCATATAGATCTTCTTTGCTGTATACCTTTACAAAGTTTCTTTTTTTTATTTGATTTTATTATCGCCCCCAGGTGTTGGACCACTACTCTAATCTTATATGGTAGTGAATGTATGCTGACCATGTCAATTAATGTTTGAAAATGTTCACGCCTATTGTTATAAAAAAATAAAATACCTATTGGTAAAATGTATATTTCTTAAATACGTGTTGTTTATTTAAATAACGATTCACATAATATGAAAATATTTAAAGCGGTCATTATAGTTTGATACTAAACTATCTCTATAGTTGAGAATCATAACAGTATGATACGATGAAGATCCTTTTGCAAAGACGCTTAACTTTAATACAGTAGCCCCATGGCTTCTTTGGTGCTGACTGACAGCTCACAACTGACTTCTGACAGTCAACATTTAGGTATATACCTGCTGCTAAACACATGTTTTTGCAGATCATATGGTTCGGCGTAGAGATACATAATTTGGTCTGGTAACTTTTCAAAGCTGTCACTCAGCACCAAAGAAGCCATGGGGCTACTGTATGTATCCTTCATAAATTGCTTGTGAAATTAAATGTTGAAAGGAAAATGTTTCTGTTGAGGAAACCCCTGGAGAATGAAGAATGATTTCATCAACTGGATATATACCGTACACCCAAATAACACAATGTGTTACTATGTGAGAATACAGATTCATGTATTGAAAGGTCCACTTTCATTTGAAAACTTACGTACGGTGAATGACGTAAACCACGTATCCTACCAATTAGTTTACAATACACTGGGACTCTTAGATGATGACTCACACTGGAGCAATACTTTATCAAAATACACTTTATGTAACGCTTCTTCCCCATTCAAATATTTTCCCTCCATCATATTAATGTTTTGCACGTTTCAGATCCTTTCGGACATGACTCCCTAAAAGTGTAATAATGTTGTAACAAATTAAAGATAGAGTGATAGGAGAAAAATCGGTATACAATTTGGATTTAAATGAAAATATTTTAATAAAGATTAGAGTGAACTCAACAAAATAAAAAGGTATCTCTGTGATAAGAGCGTGAAGGACTTAGGTGAAAGCGAGGTGTCCTTGAATAACTCTGGGATGTGCGTCAGGGTAAGTAATATCCATAAATGTATCCATTATATTCATCATGATATACATCTTCTTCAAAACAAGCCTCTTTCGTGTTTCAAGTAACAAGATATTTTAGCTTCAATAATGAATCAGCTGATAAAATTAATGACTATTTTACACCAGTTCGAAGTGTTAAACTTCATTTACATGTTCGTATTCACTATACTGTATATTTTTAAATAATCCTAATCCATTCGGTCTACCCGTTCATGCTCTTAAATTAAAATTTGAGCACCCATAATTTCGATGTCGAATTTGATCCAAACTAAACAGTGTAATGAGGCCCACTTATAGCTAAACATTCTGGCAAAACTCTATTATAAAGGTGACTGTCATGGACGTTTGCACCAAGGTAGAATGAGTCATGATACCAAGAACACCCATGACTACACCAGATCAACCCTTTTATTTAGATGTGAGGAATTTCCTATGAAAGTTTGCCATTTGATGACCATAAGCACAACGCAAGCACAAACCCTGAAGGTAGCAGACTTAGATATCCGCGAGTGATAGTTCTACCAGAAACCTGTAAATGGTCACTCCTGATGATAAAATACCCAACACGAATTATAAAGAGACCTTGACTTATTTTTTTTTACCTTATTTCCTTCAATTAATACAAATATTTGATGGGTATAGAATTAAAACGGAATTAATTACAATGCATTGAATTTTTTTTATTCTTAAGTTACAGTACATCTTTTATCTACTCCAAAGTTTTCATCATAGTAATTGCTACCTGATACTTTGCGTGATTTTTTCTCTATGTGGAAAAATAAAAGCGCTGGGACAAAAAAACTTTTTTTTTAAATGAACATATTTTTAAAACTTCGCGGGGGAAGTTTCTGGATAAAGCTAGCGTAAACACCAAATAATATTCTATTCAAACGAAAATTGTTCTCAACAAATATCAATACTGAGTATGAAGAATATACGTATATTAAATACTCTATATGATCATTTCAGTTAATTGAATGTATTATTTATTAAAACTGTAGATATATATTGGTAAAGTATATATTTCTAAAATATGTATTGTGTGTTAAGATAAAAACTTACTTTATTTGAAAATATTCTAAGCGTTCATAATAGTTTAAAACTTTCATTATCTATGCAAGGTTTTGACAATATTTTTTTACGAAAAAACATACACTTATATATATATAGGCTTTTCTAAGGAAATAAATCTTCAATTATGAATCCCCTATGAATTTTTAAACCAAAGTAGTTCCACAGCCATTATTTTAGACTAGGAATCATTTTCTTTTCACAGAATATGAAAAGTATACCTCAATGAATTTTATTATACTTTTTCTCCTCCAAAGTGTTTCACGATCACACTGGATGCTATAAAAAAAAGCGAGAGAAAAGAAGAAAAATGTTTCCCATTTTTCTTCCTATCAGAAAACTCATTCCCTCCCATTATATTACAAAAGTTTGATGCACAACATCATAGTAACGAAGCCAGAAATTTGTAAAGAAAAAAAAAAGAGGAAAAAGTGTGAAAAAAAGGGGAGTTGTGCCGAGTCTGTTGAGTGAAGGGTGAGGAGTAGAAGTTAGATTCAAGGCATGAGGGGGTGAGAATTGGTGGGTGATAACGGGTTTAAGGGTGTAGAAAGGGGGTGAAAAAGAAGTATTAAGGAAGGGAAAAATTGCCTAAAAGTTACTTTTAAAGAGGTTCCGCAGAGTGGAAGAAGTGAAATTCGCTGACCGCATCCTAGGGACTGTGTGTTATGGTAGTTGTGTTAGTTTGTTGGGAGTTTTCATCCCACCCAGCCCTCCTTCCCCAACCCTCTACTAGCAGATCTCACCCCTTCCCTCCAAACATCACAGGAGTCTGTAGAATAGAAGTTTTGCAATAAACGGCGCTCCCCCGCGCCCTTGCTTTATGCGGAAGTCAACCGAGGAATGTTGCCCTATAAAGTGCTATTATCGCGTCCTTAAATCCCTTCCCCCCTCTCCATTTTCTACAGCCACCCCACCTAGTTTGCTTTTATTTACAGAATGAAACAGAGATTCGTACCTATTACATTCAAGAGCATTGTGTCTGCAAGCGTAATGAACAAGGCAAGGAAATTCTTCCACTGTGTTGCTCATTATGCTTACCTTTGTTAATATTGTATTTTATTTTATTAAGAACTCTTTACGATCATATTTGTAGCTACTTAGATCTTCTACCATTATCAGTTGTTACGTAGCTCCTTCTTGAAAACATGGTTTTAAGTACCTGCTAATAATATATTACCATACAAGTTACGGGCGGTCATATATGCCAAAAATGAATGGTACTTGCATATACTGTGCATTTCGTTTAACCTGATGAATTACACTATAGCCATATATTACAAACTAGATCATATTTTAATCCGTCAAGATAAGATTAGATGCTAACTATCATAGCAAGTGGAGTTATCCTTCACGTAGAGTACCCTGAGTGGTAGCGGTGAGTCTTTTATCGATGACTTACACCATATCACTATACTATAACCTATTTCTTTACGTAAATGGTCAAGGTACGCTTGCTAACTTTAGGGGTAGACAAAGGGTACACGAAAATAAAAACCGTGGTCATTAGTTATGTGTTCCGATTCTCTTACTACCAGGGTATCTTGCTTTATCCAGCCCATTGTAGCAAATAGGTTTAAGTAACCGTGAGAAGACACGAGGTCATTGGCATATCGGCAGAAAAGGTGTGTTGTTTTTCACCTCTAGTGCCTCAAATCTCGTGCTGGCTATCTACGTATTTATATTAATGGTGTAAGGATGAGTAGCATACAATATAGACACAATTTACCCAAATTTTAGTGTGAGGAGGGATAGAAAAAAAATCTAGAAAATAACAAGTGAGTTCATCCAGTCGGGATTCAAAACTTAACCTTCCCATTACTGACAAACAAGACAATACGTCGACACTGACACCTTTGTCCACGTTACGCCGTTTCTAATCGCATGATATTAATGTTTGCCATTTAACAGTAGTATGAATAACGATTCAGTAGTTAAGCTATACAGAATTTCTGCAGGAAGGAGAGTATATAACAATAAAAGTTACCAAACTTATTTTAATATATTCATAAAATAACTCATGTAATCTTCAGCAGTAATTTTTGATATATAATACTCATGTGTATAAAATAACATTAAACCTTTATTAAAATGCAAGGAATGTTGAATGGAAAACAATATATTTTGCATTTTATGTAGGGGAGATTGGTGCTCGAATCTCAGTTGGGTGGTTTTACCTATATATTATAGTTTTTTTCTCTCTCTCCCCCCCCCCCTACTCAAATGTATTGCACTTCTCATTAAATCAACCTGCCTTAACCCTAGAACATTAGCGTAGATAGTACACGTGCGAGTAACATTACTGGGAACTATAATTTGGTGCTAAACAAAATATAGCTGAAATCCAAGAAAGAACCCCTTAACGACCCCCAAGTAGCACTCAGTCGAGGTAAAACATGTTGCTCATTTACCTTCATTAAATATAACTAGTGCTATTGGTTGTTTCTCAAGTTCATCATGTCTGAGTATATCATACTATATTGAAACTTATCATGTATCAGAAATGTTCCTTGAAGTTCCTGTTCCACCCCAACCCTTCAATCCCCTTCCATTCAATCAAACTTTGTACACAATTTATTGGACATTTCGTTTTGAATGAAAACGTATATTTTTACAAGATTATATGCAACCTCTATCAGTAGGAAGGGGATCTAATTTCCATGCTCATTTAGCCTAATATACTGGTTATTGAGATTTAGGGGTTTGAGTAACGGCTGTCTGGACTAAGGGTGTTTTTAACTATTATTATTATTATTAGCACCACGTCTTAATACCCGTTCGGGTTATACGTACGTACGCTAATGTGTAATGTAAGGGTGATTGTGAGATGAAATTGAGGACTTACAGTTTAACGTGGAATCTGAACCACGGTGGAGGCCTGGCATTCCCCACATTCACAAGATGTCTTGTCAGAGGTGAAGGAAGGGTTTGGTAATCAGATAATACTGTGCCGAGACCGAGTATTGAACCCCAAACCCCAGCCCTGAAGTCCGACACCTTACCCCTTGACCATCAGGTCACCTCGCGTTTTTAACTAAATGATTTTACAGATACGGGTAAATTTCATTTAAGTTTTATAACTCAGATGGGTAGTAAGACGCAGAGTAACTAAAAGAAATTATAAAATAAAATTTGGAAACTATTATTAAATTAGCCTTAAGATTTTAGTGAAAATAGGTATGTTTTCGATTTTGGTTAATTTATTTCTACCAAAAGAATATTTCGTTTAGGAATATATAAAAATTATCTATATAATTTATTTATTGTTTGACGGGCACTTTTGTAACTACTCTTTGAACGACATTATGACTACATTAAAATGTTTTATTCTGTGCTCTACTTACCCTGTGCATTCGCGAATATAATATAACACATGCAGCTGGTTTTCCTAGAAAATTATATTAAAGAAAACGGTTTAAATATGTCAGTGTATTCATTAAGAAAGTCAATGTTAAAATTAACCCACAATTAGATTTTAGTTTATTTTATTATTGATTATCTTAGTGGTTTCCAACCTTTTCCAGTTAACAATCCCCTAGGTAGATCATCAAATTCCTAAGCTTCTCTCTCCCTATTTTTTGTAATATTTTTAAGATAATCTTAAAATTTGATTTTTTGGTCACTTCTTTATTTTATACAAAAATCAGCTTAACATTGGCAGAATAGTGGTACGAAAAAAGACTGAAAATTAGCGTGATGTTTGATATTTTGGTTTTCAAAACAGAGCACACAACAAATGGTTTTCCACTTAAAACCGACAACGCTATTTAATTTTTATGAAAGTCAAATTATAAAATTCGGTGGCTTTGCACTTGACCACAACGGTATCTGAGGGGGAGGTTAAATAAAATAACTGGGGGGCAAATCCGAGGCTTGAAAGCATGAAAATAAGCACAAGCACGCGCACGTGCACTAAAGACTTATCTTTTGTCTCGTCACCTAAGAGATGAATCACACAACTGTTAGACAATGTTGCCAATACAATAAGAAAAAAGTACTTTATTTAGTTGGGGAGAGTGAAAATTGAAATTTTTTTTTTTATTATTATTAGCTGACTTTTAACGTTATATTCTAATGTTTCAATGCTCCTTCTGGAAGTACTTTAAGCGTCCCCCCTCCTCCCAGGGGACTGTTCCCTCAAGACTGGGAACCACTGTTCTAAACATATTCTATCTGATCAACCATGTATGCTGAGCATGTAAATTAATATTTGGAAAAGATCATGCTTATCAGTTGTATTACCTTTCATAATTCAACTATGGCGTTTCTTATAAAAATAGTTCATAAAGTTGTCTATAAAATTAAGATTGATACCTTTCAGGATGAGTGGAATGTACTGTACACTTCGTTTAGTCCGAAAATAAACTTGATTACCTAGCTCGTTTATAGTGTATATTATAGGATAGGACTATTACGTAATAAGTCAAGGTAAGACTATTCCATTTCGGCTTAGACGGAGTGTACAGTTTATATATAAGAAAAGTATAATATCTAGTTTTGGCTACATATTTGTATTTTAATATAATATCATTTTAAAAAATATATATATATATATATATATATTACTAAGACCATCCTTTTTTATTTATTTTTCCAATCATAAAATATTGTACATATTTTATTAGTTTAGGATATTAAGTTAAGAAATGTATTAAGTTTAGACCATATGGGGTTAAAATATCCTCACTGTTACTAACAATATTCATAAATCCGAAATTAATTAAAAATTAAATAAAACAGCTAGTTTCAATTTTCTCTGCCTTTCCTGAAAATCTGCCACTTATCTACCATGTACCACCCTCCATCTTCTCCGTACTTGAAAACAATACGACCACGACCCCCTCCTCCCGTTCCCCTATTTCCTCCATCTCTCCCCCTACCCATCCTATTCCCTTCCAAACAGAACTCCGCATGTAAATTAGTTGATTGAAGTGCTAAGCTAAATTACACAGAGAGTGGTTTTCAATTACTTTTTTTGGTGGCCGAGAAATAGTCTACAATTCCCTGGAACAAGTTTGTCTGGAACGTATATTATTATTCAGGCTTGCTCGTGTTTCAATTACCTTTTTAGAATTCTATATTAACTGCCAGAGGGTGAAAGAAGGTAAGGGGTTGTAGTGATTTGAACTTCCAACTCAAAAGGTTCGAACCCAAGCCGGATTCAATATTAGTTATTTTCCAATGGCATATAATAATAATGGCAATGGAATATATAAGCAAATAAGGTATGGATAAAGGAAGTAGAAATTAAAGGAAGTGTACTCAAATCTTCTTGAACGGAACTTTAAAGTCCATTAAAAAAGAATTCCCCTTATAACACGTGTCCAGTCATTGAACACCTATCTGTTCATCACTAAAACTAAGACAAGTGAAGATTGATGCTTTGGTCCATGGCTCATCGATGCGGTTAATAAATATTAACTTTATCTCTCCCATCCTTTCGTGGGATGTTTAAAAACATTTTGCCTTATGAATTTCTAAGCCTTACACAAATTGATTAATGCGTTTGCAATTATTTAGTAAAACATAACAGTTAGGCCTATAATTAGTATACTTGAGAAAAGTAGAGCTTGTTGCTCCCTTCATGGATAATTTAAGGAGTTTTAATATAACTGAATTTCTTGGACACTGGCTTATTCATTTCATTTTTTTTATTATTGTGTTGATTGATAGTTTAATAAGTAAACACACGCTAGATTTTTGAAGAGAACAACTCGATGCAACACTCAAATATTAATAGTCATGTATTTTACTAATCTTTAACACAGTCTTAATATTTCGCTTCATAGAAACTTCTCTTTGTATTTCAAGTGTGAATACCTCTCATAATTTCTTCTTGGATTTAGAGTAGGTTGCCTAATATTCCTGGGTGATCAGGTTAGACAGAAAAAAAATTATATTACATGCTTCGGTGACTTTATGCTCTAAGCTTCTGCTATCTCAGTAGATTAGACTGCTGATACAGGAGAAATCAAGGTTCAAATCTTGTTCGGGGTTACTGAGAGTGATTTTTCCAAAATGGTTTTCGAATTTGACTCCACGCAAAAGGGGGTGTACTTAAACTAAATATAGCATATACCACAAATTGGTAAAAAGACCCGGTGGTAAATCAAAGTATAATCACAAGTACATTATATTCACGGAGTTTTAAAATTCACGTGGCTTGAGCCATCATAATATATGGGAAAAAACAACGCTACTCATTTATTAATCGGAATTCTGAAGCTATTCGTATGTATATGTATATTTTAACTTTTCGAACAAAAAAGGTAAAATTATTGTGACCGTAAAAGAGAATAAAACCTGAAATGTTGATGGATGTCGACGTCTCAAGGCCCCCCCAAAACCTAAAAAGTGGTTTTTGCAATTATCTCTGTCTGTGTGTATGTTTGAACTTAAAATTAAGAGTAGTTTAAGAAAGGGCGAAAAGAGAAAATAATCGATTTTCTCAATATTGAATCTAACTATTTTTATTAATATTCGTATCTAGGTGTTGATTAAGATTATAAATAAACTGTATATTTTCATTTTACCGTGAACATTAATTTTAGGGTAACTTACAGAAGCAGAAACGTCCGTATCTCCGCAAATATTTGAGATACTAAAAAACTTATCATGGCAAAATTGTAGTACTATTAAAAATTAAAAACTTGTATATGAAATATATATAATAAATCAAACAGTTTCTGAGATATTGGCAAATATATTAATACAATTTTTCGAGCTTTAGTTGCAAAGAGATAATACTTAAGTTTTAATGCAATAATTCTCCAATGCCATAGAGTAATTAAATAGAAGTAAGTCTCTAAAAGTTTATGTTTTTGTCCTTGAACCTCTTAGGAGAAATGTTTGTACAACAATGATCTACATCCATTTTAGACTCAATAGTCGATATTTAAATTTTTACTAGTCAAAATTTATATATGAGGAATTTAATAGCAATGCAATGGTATGAAAGTTGGCAACACCTAATAAAATGTTGAAAATTTTAACCGGAAGTGTTGATCCTTGTGGACCCAACATTGGTATTATTTTATCGGTCCAAACATACAAATGAGGACATTAATTCTTTAAAAACAAAATTATAAAATTTAAATCCGGGACTTAAAAAGGTTTTTCATAAGTATAGTGCAATTTATTTTTGGGTTTGTTAGTGTATATTATTTTGTTTCACATATAATACGAGTTTTGAGTAAATAACTCAATTTTCAATGTATGGATCGAAAAAGTCCGTGCGTAGTTTCGTACCATTTATTTTTCTATTATAAATGTTTGAAACAATTTCAATATAAAAGTACACAAGAAAAGTTGTAAAACAACTCCCTGACACCATTCTTATATTAAAATATATATTTACCCATATTTTATAATTCATAAATTGGCCAGATAACAAGCTGGGTGTAATAATGTAGGGAGAGTGATGAAATTGGCTAGTCTTTGAAATCAGGAACAAAAAAATCCTTTAACTTTATTTTTTTTTAATTGAAGACTTCCAAATACACATGGCCAATGAGTTTGCAAAAAATAATAGAGGGACTAAAGGTAGGATTCAGCTTAAGGGTGACCTGGCGGTCAAGGGGTAAGGTGTCAGACTTCTATGCTGGCGTCCGGGGTTCAATCCTCGGTCCCGGCAAAGATTTATCTGATTACCAAACCCTTCTTTCACTTCTGACAAGACATCTTGTTAAGGTAAGGAATGCCAGGTCTCCACCGTGGTTCGGATTCCACGTTAAACTTTAGGTCCTTCATTTCATCTCACAATCACCCTACCATTGCACATTAGCGAAAGTGCATATAACCCGAATGGGTAGTAAGACGCGGTGCTAATAATAATAAGAATAATCCAGCTTTAGATGGGGGCCAAGGGAGTTCTTTATTATCAACTGCTAACTTGCAATTCGAGAAAACATAAACAGCTATATTTCGAGAACATCGTACCTGGAGATAAGTGCATGCTCTAAATAATGTGAAAGGTAAATTCAAATTGTTATTTGTTTAATGTGTAGTGTAGACTAGTGATTATTATTTAATATTTGTATACTTATCCCCAATGATAAATTTTGATTTCTAAGATATAAATATGAATTCCCATAGCCAAACAATACTATCTAGTCGACATTTGTTTTTTGAAGAGAAAATACTTTTAGAAAACATAAAAATATTTTATTGTGGTTACAATGGATCATTTTTACTATTGATATTATTGTATTGCTATTGATGGTATGTATCAAAAGATACACATACAGATCATATTACTTGACGTATGAAAATAATTTTTGTAACCTTCGTAGCCATATCAAAAGTTTCCTCCTATCAGAATCTGAAAATATACAGATTCATCGAAAGATCTGGGCACCTACTAAGGGTACAACAAACTGCAGATTTCCTTCAGACCCTCACAGCCATTAGCCACCCTTTTAAATATACAGTCTGTATACATAATATAATACTTGGTCAGATAGAAAATGTATTTTTGTTAATAAAAAGGGGTAAAATTTTTGACTAATTAGGCATGGGTGTTCTTACCTTTTCTCCAGGCACTAATATTTTAAACCTCCACCTCTATTGAAGAAATACTAAATCAACTCTAGAATCACCCAGAGTAGACATCTTAACTTAACAAGTGCGCAATACAAATTTTTATACTTTAAGAGAGAGGGCTTTACAAACATTTCTAGATTAGAGAAAAATAAATAGCTTTTACAATGTTTGTATCCATGCCCCTAGTTACCATAAAATAACATTCCAAACAACTTGTATAGGCCTTTAATGTTTAGGATATCTTTAGCCTATGGTGGTTAGTGGATTGTGCCCTCCATAGCCTCCCATGAAATAAGGCTACGGACTTATCTTCAACGTGAGCGATTATGATGATGATTTAGAACTCTTATTATTGGGTGATAATAATTTAGGTATGAACATGGCTAGTAAGTGAAAAAGGACGTGTGTACATGAGCTAAGTATGGAGAGGAGTGGAAGTGAGTACTTCACTACGTGTTTACCTACACGAGAATATCCAGAGAAATTTAAAGCTTATTATAGGATGACCATAGAAACATTTTACTAAATTTAAAGATGGATTGAAGGAGACCTAAAACGAACAAACAACTTCCGAACAGCCCACATCGGTGGCGTAGTTGGCTAACGCGCTAGCCGTATTGAACTTGACTGCTGAGGACGGGAAAATCTAAGTTCGAATCTCGGTTGGGTGAACTGGGAGGGGGGGGGTTCCTAAATGGTCTACTACTCTCCCTCCACGCAAATTCGGGTTCACTTCCTCTAATTCAACCTTCCCAATTCCTAAGCGATTAGCATAATTAGTAATTATAAAGCGTATAACCCTAAAAGGTAGTAAGACGCGGTGCTAAATAGTAACAATATAAAAAACTTCCGAACATGTATTGAGCGAGGATAAGTTCAATTCTGTCATCTTTGACATATTCAAATGAAAAAAAAGATTGATAAAAAATTTAAACAAGAAAAAATATAGTAAGCACACTATAGCCGAAGTGAACAAATAAGCAATATAAATCCAGTAGCATACTCCACGCCTATTCTGTACAGAATGAACAGAAAAACCAACATGTTTGAATTCGTCCGACGTCATGGCGACTCGTAGTTTGCTCGGGTTGGTCTGTCGGAGCCCATGTAGGTGGTTTAACTGATTGTACTGTTTGAATTTTTAAGGTCTGATTGCTCGGTCAGGTTGGGTCGGGTCGTGTCGGTTGGAAAACGGCTCCAGTGTAGGTGTAGCCTTAGGAACTCGATTGATTGCTTAGGGTTTTAAGTTCAAATCACTTGATATGAGTTACTAAATGACAAACTTATTGAGTAAGGCTCCATATTGAAACGGATAGTCAGAATTAAAAATTATGTGGGCCTACTATATATTAATTGTTCATCTTAGGTTCAAAGAATATCCCGAATATTGGTCCGTAAATTTTATATTTATCGTGGAACGATAACCGACAGTTCTTTTATTGGCCGCCCTCTTGAAATGTATAACCAAATACAGAAACTATGTAAAGTACATTACGTTGTGGTACCTATGTTAAAATACTGATGAAATTCCAAATGATAAAGTTAAAACTAAACCTCTCTTTACTTGGTCAATGAGGAAGAAGTATATTGGTACTAAAACATCAGGTTTGTTTGGAAGCAAATGAAACATTTTTTATTTAATATTTTGATCTACTCTACATAGAATGTATATTTATATCTTCTCTATTGGTTTTAATAGTGCGACACTTTTGTAGAAGTGTGATAACATTTGAATGAGAGAAGCTTAGTTATTTATGATAATTTTTAATATTGAATATAAAATGCTAATTTATTATTTATATAGTGTGTACCTTATGCTAGGTAAAGATTGAAAATAAGAATCTAATTAATAGTTTTCAACATTCTGTAGAATGCTAACAAAGGAGGATTATGTGTTTATAAATTGTGGTTTAGAACAAAATTATTTAGGCTAATTCATCTAGTATTCCCTTTATCTAGGGCACACTTTTAAAAATAAATAAATAAAATAACTCATCCTTCTGAGTGAAATGCGTAGAGCTTATTTATAAAACGTGGATATTTTGACACGTATAGCCTTATCCTGTAGCGTTTAGTTTACCATAACGTATATCACAACAGTTGCTCAAAATGTTGGCCACCAAACACAATGCAAGTATGACATTGGTGTACTCTATTATTCTGCACCCGTTTAAATATACCATGCGTGTTGCGAATAACATCACAGGTGACGACAATCGTGGCAACCTTTTACAAGTTTGTGTCCACTGGTGTCTCATAGAGAAGTGATTTGAGATACACCCATACGAAATAGCCTTCAGGCTCTTCCCTACATGCTTAGGCCCATATTCCACTTAGCTGGCTTCGCAGATCACACGTTCCCTATCTCAAAATATTCGGTAGAGCATTCCCTATGTCCTGTTTAATTTTTGCACGCTTTCACTGAAACACTCTGTATAGTGTATAGTTATATAACAATTAATCAAAATCTTTAGTGGGAATTTCGATAAAATTGTTTTTATTTTATTTTTTCTCTTCAGTAATCTACCCATAAACTTAGGGTTAGATAAGTAATTCCAAAAACACCTTGAGAGGACATTACGAAAACTTCAGATACCAAGCTATATCTCAATCCTTAAATAGTTTCATCTCTAGCCCGAGGTACAGACAGGCAGACGGACGGTATCAGGTAAACCACTTTTAGTTTTGTTTCAGGGGGTCATGAAATATTGACATTTATCAAATTATATAGTGTTTGATTGTTTGATGATCATAATTCTTTCACTCCGAGGTTTCTAGAGAAAGTAAAAATATAGTAGTTGGAGTAATGTAATGGAAATGATAATGATAATGGTAATGATGATAATGCTTGCGTTCGATAAGCTGACAGATTGTGCCGTGTCAGGTATGACGTCAGAGACTGAGAACTCATGTAATGGAATTGGCAGCTTAACATGCTGTTCATAGTACAACCACTATCAACAAAATGTGCTGAAATTCCGATAAATGCAACAGAAAAACAGTCTAGTTCTTTTGAGTGAACTTTAGCCAGTATTGTTCTTGGTTGCACAAGTGTTTCCATAGCCAGCAGGTGCATCAGAGTAAATAATTTTCTAGTATTTTACATACAGTATTGGATACGGATTTAAGAACTTTGACAAAGAAATACATCTTTATCGTATAATTAAGTTTGTTACTATTAAAAGCATCAAATATTTTATATGTGTATCAATTGCATGTTATTGGTAATTAAGTATTTGAGAAATTTCGGGTCTTATTTGGAACGCTATTCCCTTGATTTAAAACCCCTTTAATTAAATTCAATGCTTATAGCCAGAACAGGTAGTAAGACGGGGTTATACAAAAATTACTAATTTTGTTTTTAATATGGTGAAATCTCATATAGAGGGATGCTTACTTTAATGGGGTTCTTTTATAGTCCTACAAATATTTTAAACTATAACATGCCCAATTTAGTATAAGCTACATCTCCTGGAATATGATCCCATAGAAAGATTAAAAATACAAATCGGGATTATTTTTCTATCATGTTTGGCTAACTTATGTAAATTAGTTAAATAATCTAGTCTTCCACATGCAGACAATCGAATTAAAAATGTAATAGTAACCAACCTATACTATTACGAACAAAATTAATAAAATAAAAATTAATTGTGTAATAGATTATAGCGTTTTATAGGACTCAAGATAAGTGTGTTATCTAAGTAAGTTATTTAAGTTCTGATGATTTCTATGATTTATGGATTTGTTTAAAAAATATTAAGTATTTATCATTTTGAGTTTAGAAATGTGTATGTTGTCTTGTAGAACTTTACACCCTCGAAAAAAATTCAATATCAAGTTCATTATGATTATCATAATTATTTTCTACTATTAATATCGATGTTTAATATAGTTAATGAACATTAATTTCTAATTATACAATCGAAAGGCTTATTTAAATGACGAAACAATTTTAATGACAAGATTTTTTTAATCACTTCAGGTTTTCCAGCTTGCTATTATTCTGACCTCTTTTATTAAACGTCATACTTTTGTGAGCACTTGTTAAAAGTTTATTCCATTCGTTGACTCATTAATGTTCAGATTAATGTATGGTACGTAACAAACATTTAATTGATATTATTTTCCTCACTTTTTCTTCTAAATCTTAGAGGTAGCAGATTCAATTGAATCGTTTTCAAACAGTCTTGTTTTATTAGCAAGGCAAATGAGATCATTATTTCAAAATTTATTTTTACGATCTTAAGAAACTTATGAACAGCTGAATTATTAAAACATATTTTTCACTATAAGATCCAATAAAAGTTAGAAGTCTACAAAAGAATTAAAATTCAGCACATTTTGTTTAAACGCATATAATATGTTTGATATAATGGCACATTGCCATATCAAATTTGATAAGCCAAATGACTCAAATTACGAAAAATTTAATAACAAATTTCAAATAAAAGCGTATGTCTTAGTTCTTTTATTCCTTTTATTCATGTCTCCATAATTTAATAAAATATAAAAACGCCTACTAAAGGACGATGACTCCTAAGACTACCTATGTAGAATATATAGTAAATTCTGTGTATGTGTGGTTCGAACCATATTTGATGGATGTTACACCTGGGATTACAATAAGGAGAAATAAAAATTAATATTACCTTTTCCTCGGCTATCTCTGATACGAGGACCCTTAAAACTCGATACTACTAGATGTGCCCGGGAACTCTTTCTTGACAATGTTGTATTAAATTTTTTGATAATGACATAACCTACCATGTCACGATATAAATCAATACAATAGCTAGAGAAAATATCTAATACATTTAATCAATGAATGAATTGTACTAGTTAAATTTATAATAAAAAGCATAATAATTAAGGAAACCTTATGTGGGTTTTTATTATCATTATTATTATTGGTTTGGTTACAAAAATTATAAAAAAATTCTAATATTTTGGAAATTGACCTTGAAGATTCAATTCAAAATAGGAAAATGTGAATGGTTTATCACGATAAATAAGAAATCTTTTATATTTTAATGAATAACAAATCATGTTAAGGTGCGTCAGAAGGGAGCGCAGGTGTTTTTACATTTTTTATATATTTAAAATTGGTTGGCCAAAAGAGATAAAATATTTCTCCAGTAACAACATAGAGTTTAGTTTTCTGAACATGCTAATGCCAACAGATCTTGAATATCTGTCAAGGGTGTCTTGGAATTTTGTCAAAACCTTTTCTATTTATTTAAAAGGTTTTGACAAAATTCCTGGACAACTTTGACAGATATTCAAGATCTGTTGAGATTAGCATGTTCAGAAAACTAAGTTCTATGTTGCTACTGAAGAAATGTATGATTTATTTTATCCAAAAAATGTAATGCTATAAAAACTGTAAAATTACTCGCACTCCCTTCTGCCGCACCTTAAGGGAATTTACAAATAATATATTCTTGAAAAATTGATTTAAAAAAAATATATTTGAACTATTTGTTTTAAAATTTAAATAAAGGTGTGATTATTTTGATTAAAGAGATGATGTGTTTGTTTTTATGAGTAAAACATACTTAAGGATAATAAACTTAAAACCCATTTTTGAACATTTTCTTCAAAGTCATAATACCCATTTGTTTAAAATTCTTTTACCACTGTCCGGACTTCTTAATCGTTAGTGTTTATGCAGGCCTACTTGAGTTTCGCCTAAATCTACTACATCACAGCAATGCATGTTGCATTCGAAATAATCAAACGACAAAGGAGTGTTACAAATATTTTCCGATATTGGGGTGCACCCAACTACGCCATCACTGCTGAAATAATTCCCACGACGCAACCTCCTTGATCACCGCAGTCTGAGTGCCTCGCCATGTCCAGCGGATTGTGTTTACAATGACGTCACTAGTGGCACACCCAAAATCGGATGATAGTTAAGCAATACTTTTCTTTTGTGTAGTAGTACGTCTGGTACATAGCAAATAAAGCCAAAAAGCTGCACTTTTTGATTGGAATATGCCACTTTCTGTAGTCATAGGTAAAGGAAAAAGAGACCTTTTCAGATAGGGAGCCACTTGAAAATCCGTGCAGGACACCAAAATGGCGGCCATTTATAGCCGCAATTTTAGTGTTCTTAATTCCATGGTATCTCAGCTTCTAATATTCCGATTTAAGTTTTTTTTGTTTTGTTTGAAAGCTCTTGCTAATAAGAAATTAATTGGTTATCATATATTTATCTCCAAACTTTAAGGTTTCTCCACAATTTAAGAATTTATGAAGATTTCACTTTTTTCACAAATTTCATTGCTAACTATCTTTTTTATTGTCCATAATATCTCCTTTATAGGTGATATAAAAAAGAGAGAGAATAATTTTATCTTTCCATTGATACCAAGAAAATCTATTTTAATAAACTACTTCTTGAGAAATTACTGGACCAATGAAACGACTGGTTTACAATATTTCGTTTACTTTACTATTACAATAAGATAGTAACATAATGTTTACAAAAATGTTTGAATAATAGGAATGCTCCTGCAAATTAACTTCTTCTTAGCATCTTAAATGTCTCTAAATCAAGCTATCCTCTTCCTCATCTTCCGAATCATACCTGGAACAAAGTAATTATTTTCATATAAACTCTTAAAAAGTTAACAAGTAAAGAAAAGTATTTTTGACGCCTGGTATTTGAAAAAGAGTCTACATACAGAAGACGCTAAATGCAAAAATAAATATAATGATCTTGAAAGTGATGGAAATATTGAAATTTAGAAATTCTCAACTAAGCACATGCCTTTTATTGTATTTATTGTCGCATTTTTGACATCCAGTGCAGTTCCTGCAAATCAGCGTGCATGGAACCTTAGCCTTTGAACAGGAGCATCGTGTACGGCATTCAGAGCAACTGCAATTAACCAATTCTCTACAAGCTGCCCAAATCGAGGGCAGAGAAGACCAGACCGGCACCCACTCCCCTGCAGCTCTGGTACATTCCCATCCTTCTGGTCCTGGAACGTTGTCTATCACTGAGCAGGCACGACCCCAGACTTGTCCTGCCTGGTATGCTGAACGGAGACAATGCTGCCTTAATGCCTCTTTAGTTGGGGGCAAGCTTGATAGACTGCGACTTTTTGAAGTAAATAGAAGCTTTCTAACATGATTGACTGAGAATTCTTCTCCATCTTTGTAGTAAATCAAAACAGTAAACTTCTACAGACTGGCCAAGCCTCTTCAGAAAGGCCTGCTCAATATGAAACGCTGCAAACATGGCTACAAATTTGGATTCACCATAAAATTCAAGCCAGTTCCACTGGATGGATTTAGTCAAGGCAAATAGAGGTTGAGCCACACATATGACAGGAATTTGTCTTGGATTTAAAAACGTTGTAATTTTTCTTATTTGATCCATTCCGTGCTTCAGCATTGACGGCGAAGAAGAACTTTCATTGAATAGAGGTAAAAGAGAGTTACGTGTTAATTCAAATGATGAAGAGCCTACCTTTGAAGCATAGAACGCTGCCCAGGAAAGATCTAAGGGCCCATCTTTTCTGTCGCTAAGAATATGGTCTAGCCATTCCTGTTCCGTTTTCCACTCGGATCCAAATTTAGAAGTTGACATCTGAGAACAGGTGATCTCGCTTGCTATTGGCACAGGAGGTTTCTTGGAAGGCAGTGTTACAGTCTTGACAACATTGTAGCTGTCTGGAAGCTCTGTCACTTTCCTGTTACTTTGATCGACACAAGAAATGCTTGTGGCGAAATTACGAGGCTCACCAACTTCTCCTTCGCCGGGAATTTGAAAGATAGAAATTGCTTTTCCGTGGTAATATGATTCTGAAGTTGTACTGCTGTAGTTATGATCCATGTTATCGTACGCACCAATCACAAAGAGACCATGAAGCAAATTTGAGGGGCAAAGGACACCTTCTTCTTGAGCTCTCTTAATCTCCAAGTGAGCCAGACTTGCTGTTATCTCCATAATTCTGTTTGGTGATATTGAGAGGCCTCTTTTATGCATGCTTTCAATTATTGTATTATTTATTGTTCTTCCAAATATAGACAGGCCAACGTATAATGGAACTGGTGGGTCATGACTTTTCTTATGACAAATAATGTTGCCTTTTGGAGTGTTTTCACTGTGGTTGAAAACTATTAATTGGCTGATAGTCAAAGCAGGCTGAGTTGCTTTAGTCACATTCTCTGCTGAAGCATAGCCATGAAGTAAAGAACACACTAAAGAGAGAAGTGCCGGAGGAACGCTTGCAGCTTGTTGATCATCGTTCAGATGACCATCAAACGTAACTTTGTGCTGGGTTATGATCTTTCTAATTTGCTTAATAAATCTTTCACATGCAACAGCATCATCATCAAGGTTTTCAGAATGAATATATTAAAAAATATTAGCACCATCACGATAAAGGAAGTAATCTCTGCCTGAATGTTGAGCTTTGAACTGTGGGAAGTGATCGAGAATTCTCTCGCGTAAACGGGTATTATGTGTGTTTTGAAGGTCTTTACTCTTCATTCCCAGAATATTTGCAAGGCTGTTTGCATATATAACCTTTAAGTGAGCCATTTTTAATAAAATCTCAGTATTATCAGATTCAGAGGCCTTGTTTTTCTCTCTTATGAAGCGTGCAACGGAAGCCATACTCTCGCAGATGGAGTTGACCTCTTCTTCTTTTACCCCAATTGATGCTCTCAGACAATTGTTCAGGTTTGTATAGCACTTCGAGTGGTACTTTGCTTCCTTAGCAACCAAATCGCCACCCTCTAGGAATGCTTTAAGGTTTGTGTTATTGGTAATATCGACACATCTCTTAAGTTTATCGTCTTGTAGGGAAGCAATTCTATATAGAGGTTTTCGAGTAGTGCCCTTTTGATTGCATATAAAACACATTTCATCTTTCATTTTAATAAATGATGTGGAACAACGCATATTCCTTGGGTTTTTTTCATCTGGCTCTAATAAAGTCTGTGGACTGTTCTCATGTGAGTCATTTGGCAAAGAAGATGAACGTTTACGTTTCTTTGTTCTGGCTAGTCTTGTTTTGTTGAAGTTAAGTACACACTTTTTATGCCACTTTGCTTTATTTTTTTAATGTTCCTTCTATACCTTCACCCTCATTTAACTTTTGTACATCCAAACCATGGGGGCAATGCACCGAGATTCTGAAATTCTGTTAAATTTTCCGAAAGCGTCTTGTAGCCAGCACCAACAAGTGCTTTTTCAGTGTGTAAGGCTGGGCAAATATAGCCTTCATCACTAGATTCTTGACAAATGCAACATTTGGTCCAATCTATAACACGAAGCTCAAGTGGAGATTCAAAGTCAAAATTTGCCAGGCGCAGGCGCCTTAAAGTCATTTTGAGAATAATTCAATTCAGTCTAATCTGCAAAAATGAATGTTAAATGATTTATATGAATATAATTTTATATTCGAATGAAAACAAATGTAAGAGAAATCACACACACAAAACAAAAACAAATAAAAAAACTTGACGAACACTAAAATCAATTTTTTTTAATTACGAGAAAATTTTAAGGCTTAGAGAAAAGTAAATACGGTAAATTAATGTACTTAATAAGAGCTTTTAAATAAAAAAATAAAAATTAAAATCGAACCATTAGGAGCTGAGATACAACCAATTCTAGGACTCCAAAATGGCGTCCATAAATAGCCGCCATTTTGGTGTCCTGCACGGATTTTAATGTGGCTCCCTATCTGAAAAGGTCTCTTCTGACCTCATTTATGACCACAGAAAGTGGCATATTCCAATCAAAAAGTGCAGCTTTTTTTTATGTACCAGACGTACTATAGGTCGTGAAACACGTTTTAATAACCGTGTGGAATATCCATATATTTTCACTAATAAGGGAGGAATAAGGAAGCTATTTTAGAGGAAAATACCCAAATCTGAGCCACGTGAAAGTAGAAAGCCCTTTAGGGAATCCCACACCTTACCCCAAGCCCGAGCTCAGACCTACCCGCCACCAGAAAACAAACCATATAATATTAACAAATTTGTGTGTGCTCCCATCGGTATATGTAGTAGCGTGATCAGCCAAACATATGTTAAGAGTAAGTATTACACGTAATATTAATAAAATAAAACATTAAACAATGTTTATGAAGAATGCAATAAAAGCCCACTTTGGTGATCTCATGATATGGAGCATCACTTATGTGTAATATTGGATTGCCAAAGATAGGTCGAATTTTAATCATATTTGTTGTACTAGGGGTGTTTTTTCTTAATTGATTTCCCTCTCTCTTCACGTAAATGTGGATACACTTCCTTTAAAGCTATATCTTCGTTATCCTTTTTCAACTAACGTATTAATGTTAACAGAAATGGTAATAAGACCTCAGTGAAAAAAATTATAATACTATTTTTGGCATCACATCAGAAGAGAGGTGACCGTAACGTAATACCATAAGCTTTGCTCACGCAGAAACTAATCTGGAATAGTGTAATGGGTGACGAAGGGCGTGTAGACTTGGGATCCTGACGCTGCATCCCTGCATTAGCCTTTTGTGTGCCTTGAGGCTTTGAGATGACCTCGTAGCTCTCTGTGCGCCACTGGTAGTCAATCCAGGGGTGAGTAGATTGAATACTTCCCTCTGAATATCTTCTAAAGCTCTACCCCTCCAGCAACATCCTTTCAAACTAGGTTGGAGGACTTCAGTGGCGTGTCATCGAGTGTTTTCAAGGTAAGCATAGCTTATTAAAACTGTACCTATGATGTGTTCTCAACCACTCACGTCCCAATTGACAAAACAAATATATATTGTGATATACACACCTCACACTGGAATGTATGTTCGTTGCTACTGATCAATAAGTGACTTAAGGTACGGTTCCCTTAGTAGAAAGCACAGAACCCAATCACCCAACCATCGATTTGCCACACTAAAAAGGGAAGTCCTGATTCCGCAGGGACTCTGGAGGCTGCGTGGAGGCTGAGGTTGTTTACTCCCCACTGTTTCTATTTTTAGAGATAGAATATCTTAAGGCCTCCCCACTCCCATCTTATTTACCATGAGCCAAGTGAATAAAGAGTAGTAAATATTTTTTATTTGAACACCTATAGATTTGAGAGAATAAAATTTTAAGTAAATACGTTACCTCAACTGTTTATTTTTTTCCCAAGAAAATACTTTGTTATGCAGTGAACACTCAATTTTCAAAATTATTTACTTAAAATTGTATGAATAAACACTGGTTAACATTTGCTTCTATAAGTAAATAATTCATTATTTTTAATTTAGGTGAATAGAATACTTACAACATCTGTATTGCTTAGCAATTGCAATTTTCATTGCTTATTCATGTTGTGAAACACAATAATGAACGTTAAAGTGCTAGCTATTGTAAATTAAATTCAATGCTAAGTTTTGAAGCTGCAAGTGCCAATATTTTGTGAACATAATTTCTGCTAAAAAATATTTAAATACGGGGTTGGGCTCTGACTTAAAGAATTAAACTTGAAATATGTTTTGCTACTTTAGTGATCTAGGACTTCAGAGTGTAGTTGCTTAGGATTTTGGAATTCATCGAACCACACCCTGCAAAAAAATTGACTTTGTTCTACATAAAGTGTTGAAAAAAGCAGGTCACTGGATAAATTCATTTCCAACAAATATTTCTGAACTGAGTAATGCAAAATCAAAACGGCAAGAACGTTTTCAAATTCCTATAGACATGTATGTGTTAGATCGCACATACATAAAAATAAAGAATCAAACCAGATTTTCTGATAAGTACGTAAATCGGTCGGTCTACACCAGTATAAACGTACAGTCTACTTGTGATGATAGTGAAAGATTTAATAGTATCGGTGCGCAATGGTTGGAAAATGTTAATGACAATAGAATTTGGAGAAGCAAAGAACAGTCAATGAAACATTCGTGGCTCCTGGCTCAATTTAAACATCCTACAAACGAACGGAAGAAACTTTTTAACTTGCTACATTCAAAGGAAAGGCTCATAATACAAACAGAATTTTGAACTCTTCAAGTGCGTTTTACTGTAATCGGCAGCACTGTCAGAATATCAAGTGAACATCCATTACTGTTTCCAGCCTACGGTCTGGGTCAGTATTTTTATTCAAGCCATTTATTTCATCAAGTGAATAGGAAATTAAAATAATTTTCTGTTGTGTAATACTATACATCATCAAACAGTTAAATGATTACTATACTTTACTACATGAATCACTTGAAGATAATTCCTTGTAAGACCTAGGGTATGAAGATGAAAAAGACAATATTTATGTATGACGAATAGGCGAAAGGAAACGCCATTATTTGTAGCAGTTTTAAAAATGTAATAATATTCCATTCAATACTTCCTTGTCATTTCCTAAAAACTAAAGAGAAACAAAACAAATATTTAGAATAATAAAAGGCTCTGACCTGTATTATCTATTTTATTCATATAAATAAGTACCTACATATTTATATAACCTCACATGTTTGGATAGTTATTATGTATTATTAATTTGTTGATAGTAAAAAAAGTATATATGGGGGGCTAGTATAGACGAGTGGAGGGGAGAACAGGCTAAAAACACGACAGCTTAAATTTGATTTTCAAAGACAATATGAGGTGTCATAAATACTTCCTTGTGTGTAAACATTTCATAGTAACTACTTAATTAATATCAGTAAAAAAAACTAGTAAAAGTCAGCTCTTATCCACTTAAAATTAAGTAATTGCTTTATACTGCATTATAAAATACATGTGTAAGTTATAAGTTTTTACTATTTTTTTTTCATTCATTTGGTCCCAGTTTTTTTCAAAATACATGGTATAATTTAATTTTAAAAAATTACATTACAAGTTTTTTTCATAAAAAAGAAAGCAGTTTACTTTATAATTTGTCTAATGTGGCAAAAAAAAAAACATGTCTACTCAGTTGCACGACTGAGAACAGACTGCTACTGGAGCGTTGTATATCCGTTTGTCGTTCACTCTGGTCATCAGTCGAGGTCGCCCCGAATGAATTGGTTACATAACAAACTATTGAATTGAGTCCAGCCACTTGTTTGAGATCGTATCTAGGAAATGCCACCTTTATGTAGTGATGAGAACATTTCACGGGTACAGTTTAAAACTAACTCCGCTTTGACTGGCAATACCCCACGCCACTGGTAATCCTCCTGGTGGTCGTGTCGTATCCAACGTAAACTCCTTCACACTACCTCTTCATCACAAAGATTTTATTTTCCCTAATATGCTTCGAGTACATTTTATTTGCTATTCTCTTTAACTTTATGTTGACTAAGGTGTGAGGTTATGGCATGGTCATTTACTATTGCTCATGTGCCGTAGACTTCGTCATCTGAGACAAAGGTATACTTTCTATATATTTGTGTGAATCGAGCTAACAATAGATCCCCACCCGCACCGGTAGTCACACGGTCTATGACATCAGTTTTAAAGTAAGTTTTATTGTCAATGATGAAATCAAGGTTAGAATTTCGACTGGGTTAGCTAGGAATAGTTTTCACACATCTGAGTTATAATATTTTCCCATCCCCTATATAAGTTAAAGCATTTACACTTTCTTAAAACTATATTTCTTCTCTATATCACTTAATATAAACCAATACATGCCATAGTATTAAATTTATTAGCTATAAATCGTTAATTTCAGTGATTCCCTCGACAAATATTCAAGAAATGTTAATAATAATATGTGTAGAAATTAACTGAACATTTATATTAAAGCAAAGTTTTATTTATTCTGTATAAAACATTATCATATTTTTTAAATGTAAACATACCTTTCGTGGCTCGTGTCCCTTTCCATACCAATTTAACGCACCAGTTCCTGACATAACTTATGCCTCTTCAGGCAAGTTTGATCGCTGATAGTTACCACTGCCATTAGAACAAATGGCCAAATACTGTACGAATAAAAAGGTCAACATCAAAAGCCACTTAACTTGGAGAACCAATAGTTTATTTCCGAGAGAAAAGTTAGCTCACCTTCAAGTACTATTAACTCACATGAACTCTTCACCTGAATGTAACTACTCTTTCCTCTTGCTTCTTCTTCCCGCACTCTCCCCTTCTTCTCACTTTTTTAACACCCACAGGAGAAACTTACTACTGAGAGAGAAAATCTATGTTCGCATTAAAGTCGACCACCGGTAATTAACATGTCACTTCTAGAAAATAACCCCATTCTTATCTGTGTGTGTGTGATTCCTCCCTTATCACCCACCATCCCCAGCCCTTTTCAGAGTTTGCCACGCGCACACATATTCACATGGTGAACGTTTTAATGGTCTCTGTTATTGATTCAGGTCCCGTTGCCAAAAAAAGGAGGGGGTGGAATGGGGTTTGGAAACCACAGACAGCGCCAGCTACTACGCGGCCTCACAACTAGACTCACCGTGCAGTCACGGAGAAGAGATGAGAAAGAACAATGTTTCCACATTAAAAACAAATTTTGGATATGTGTAAGGTTTATTTCGTTACCAAAAAAAGTTTATAGACCATAATTTATCCCGTTAAGAAAATGTTAGTATTTATTATAAATGGTTGTGTGCTTACGCAAGGTTAGATACTTTAGAATTTAAAAAAAGCTACGAATTAAGCACCATGTTTTTATTTTTTAGTACCGCGTCTTACTACAAGCTTATGTTATACGCTGAGGGAATAAGAAGGTTATATTAAGATGAAGTTTACTTGCGTTTATGTGAAGAGAGCGAGAGAAAGAGTAGAAAACAATTTAAAATATTACTATATTCGACGTAGATTCAAACCTGGATTTCCCCATCATCAGCGGCTTAGTCTAGTGCAAGAGCATCACGGTAGACTGTACGGCTACCGAAGCTGGTCTTACAATTTCACTTACCAAACTCTTATTTAATTTCAAGCTAAACTTAATTTGTGGTTTATAAGCTAAGCAAGTATATTCTGATAAATATTAATACACAGGATTAAATATGAAAATTTATTCCACAATATCAGTTGGAAATAAAAGCAATATAACCATAATTAGCTAGTTTTCCCAAATTGTGTTAACTTAAAGGAAACCAAAAGAAATTATTTTTAATTTATTTAAATGTTTGTCTTTGATGACAAATTTAAAATTAATGAATATTCTTTAAGACTGGTTTTATATATCTTTATGGAGCATATAAAATTAAACTTTACTGAGAATTCCTAGTATATCTACTACCAAGCAAAATTATAGTTATTTTGTACAATATTTTTTAATTAAAAAAAATATGTTTGTAAATTTAGCTTTATCTTATGACATAGATAATTGTAGGATAAAAACTGGTGTATGTAATCACTTAACCCTTTCGTTTCAACTAACTTCATTCAAACATTTGTACGGTTGAATACATAAATTTAAAAGGAATTTAACATATTATTTAACTTATGTCTACCATTTTGAACAAAATAGATTGTTTTATCAACAAGATTGAAAAGGATGTACAGGATATCACAGGCCATTATTTATATATGAAGTGAGAAAAATGTGTATAAAAAGTAAAGGGAAACGTATGAAAAGGAAAAAGACATTTAGAAAGCGAAATCTACCGTGAGATGAAACAAGTACCCTGAGATTCTATAGAGTATCAAAGCGTCAGTATTGATCCTGTCAAGTCAACGGTGCTTTTGGTGCCAAAATGTTGGCAGTATGTGACAACCTTTGACTGATGACTTGGGCTTCAGTACTATCATTTTCAACAGCTCAGAACGGAGTATTTCAAAACACACCCCGCACCTCACTATTGAATTCCTATAGCATCGTATATTTGCACACGTAATACTTTCAAAATTTATATTTTTTACACTTACATAGTCTTTCTTACGTCCCATATCTTCAAAAAATAAAATACAATATGTTTCCGAAATAGCATAATAAAGTCACATCTAGTTTTAAAGTACATTCTGTCTATCCTGAATTGATTCTGTCCTGCATTGGTGGATTACATTATAGCGCCGTATAATAGGACATAGATATAACAAATTGGAATAACACCAGGTAAACTTAATACATAACAGGGAAATTGAATGGTACATTATAGTTACTGGCAATACTGAGCACACAGAACTAACTTTTATATTTATCTATAATGTTTTTATGGTGACTAGTAGATAGGGGTCCGATTTCCATCTGGATGCACTAAGTTTATTTTATAAATGATTTACCACCCATTTATAAAAATAAACACCCATGCATTTCCTCCAAATTCGACCGTAATCATGCCTATTCAATTGGAGTATCTAAAATGCGTATATACCGGATGGGTGGTAAGGCCAGGTGCAGACGCCAGAGTCTTAACTCGTTGTTCTTGGCATGTATCCTAAATATTATCAATCATCTGGTAGAAATATATTCTATAATGTGTGTCTATATATGAAACTACAGATCATATTTTGACTCTGAATAGTTGCATTCTGTTTTACACATTTTTTTATTTTTAGATAGAGAGATGACATAAAACATAATAGTTTGTCTCTTATATTGAGTTCCATAAATCTCTCACATTTTCCTTTTAGCTTCGTGTCCATATTATACACAAATTCAAACTAATTACGCTAATGCATTAGGAAATATGTTAAATTTAAAGTGAGTGCACACATACTCATGTGGAGTGATAGTAGAAAACCGTTATAAAAATCCACCCTCAGTACATCCAATCTCCTTGTCACACAGAAAGTATTGATAGGTTTATGAAAGCTCGAATATAAATATTAAGCTTCTTCTACTCTAGCTCTTTGTTGCAAATATCTTACTCTACATTATTAGCTAAGATCATAATCCAACCTAGTAACCTAAATTTAAAGAAAGGTTTATTAATTTACAAGATTATAATAGTGATTTGGATGGAGTAATTTGGTTAAAATGTCAAGAAATAACACTTGAATTATCTTAAAACTAAACTTTTAATTAACATTTAGGAGGTGATTTGGGCCATTAATTTGTCAAAATACAATGAGATCCAAAGGGTCACAAACCAAATTTAAGCGATTTGGTTTAAATTTTAAAAATGTAAATGCATTTCTTATGAGATTTTGTTGGATAATATATTAGCAGTTGAAAGGTAAAAGTGATAAAGGTGGAAACTCACACTACATACAATTTCCATATCAATAACTTTTATATCTCAAATCATATAAGAAAAATAGCATATATATTTCCAAAACAATTAATTCAAATAACACAGCTAATTCTTTTAACCATATTAAAAAATTGCGTTGAAGAGGTCCCATGATTGCTTAACAGATGGCAGTACCTACTTAATTTTAATTAATAATTTAATTTATCCCCATTTACCCTCTGCCCTTCATTGTTAACTATTCTTATGTAATTTTTTTTTCTATGAAAAATATGAATGTCATTTTAAATACCCTCAATATACACATTTTGAAGAAAAATGTTATAGCTATCTTTGAATAATATCAATAATGTTTAAGAACTATACTTCAATAAACTGCTCTTAAATCAATTGTTCTCTAATAAATTAATATATTAAAAGTAAGTGAAACACTCGTATCCATCTGTTTTAAAGCCAGAGAGCCATTTTTACAATTTTAAGTTTTCAAAAATAAATAATCAATAAAATGTCCTTAATCTTATATTTAGAGTTAAACTCATTTGGTCTTTAGGTATGAACATTTAACATACAAATATAGAGTTTAAGAGACACACATTAAACCAATTCAGCTGCATCCCAGATAAAGTACAAACATTGATTTTAACAAAAACTGAATTTTCTTAGTACTGTGTCTTATCACCCATTCAGGTTATAAGGCTATGTACTAATTACGCTAATGGTATTAGGGATAATAAATGCTGTATTAAGAGAAAGTTTACTATAATTTGCATGGATGGAGAATGGGAATTCACTATGGAAAAACCACCCTCAATATACCAGGTCGATATTCAATCCTTGAAATATGTTCATTTCACCCAAAATGAATTTTATACCCGACCTCTCTGTAATTAGCAAATCAGACCGAATTAGATAAATGACTTAATCCTTGTACCCACTATAGCAAGAAATATTTTACTATATTTATAAATAATACACAGTTAAGGCTAAATTTTAATTACAATTTTTTATCTTATGTTTATTCAATCCTTTAGATTGTTTCATTCAGACTATTTAATTATAAAGCTCATTCTGTATGGTGTCCACTTGTGAGGTCGTGGCTGCCAGATTATGCATGGTGATCTCAGACTTCCTCCAAATTTGTAATTTAAAGGCTCTTCAGGTCTATCTTTTATCACCAGCAAAATATAATAAGTGTAGAAGTGTTTACAACCCCCTCTAGCAGATCATCCATGAATAAATGAACAGTGGCACTTGGACTAAATGAAGTCAAATAGATTTTACAAAATTAGTAATGTATAGAGTTTTGAATGACCAGAGGTAGTCTTGGGGTAAAGCACTTATTTGAGGACCCAATGTTTGTGGATTCAAACCCAGCTGGTGTCGACAGATTTTTCTTGAACGATAGAAATCCAGAGCACAACTTCCTTCGGAGGAGAATTAAAGACATCTGTCCAATGTAAAATTGTAGCATGTATAAGAACGTTTTAAATTATGTGAAAATACCTTTCTCGGCAAAATTTAAAGACCCTTTCACTATCACTCATAGAAAATCTCGTGTGCTGATATAATCAGTCAGCTCAAAAAGAGCCAAACAAATTCCTCAAATAAATAATTGTAGTTTTGCGTTGTTGTGTCTGATACAGAGTTTCTAAACTTTGGTTTATGACGTGTCAATATTAGAAGAAAATTTCTTATATGGCTCTCCCCGTTAATGATATTCTCATTTTCATACGACCAATATAGGGATGAAATAGCTATAACTTTTTAGGGTTACATATTTACGTAGAGAGAGAGAATGAGAACCTATATAGGAAAGCCAGCTTGAGTACACTCAGCACGGATTTGAACCTCAACCTTATCATGAATGACAATCCTAACTATATGATACAGATACATTCATACACATTCTCATTGATGTGGGTATTATTGATATAATTTTTTATAAATAATAAATATTAGTAGAACTAGCCAAACTTTTTATCAATTAGAGCAGTATGTGTTTTCCCATGCTTAAATAAATTTACAGGATCTTTTTTAATTTTAGAGACATTCAACATAACTCTGTGTAATTTAAACCAAATTCTAAAAAAGGTTGTTTAGAAAAATGTTTTTTGTGTTAGTGAGATATAAAAAGTTTGGAACATGACACGTATTTTGTATGAATCAAATGAGGTTAAATAGTTTCACAAACTAGTTTATAGATCAAATGTACAGTTAATTTTTTTAGAAAGCTTACGCATTAAAATAAAACTAACAAATTGTACAAATGATTTTATTTTTGTCAATTTTCCCATAATTCTAACTATTTAATAACATATCAAAAGTTGAAAGTTACACAAAAATGTCATTATTATTTATTGTTTTATAATAAAGCAATACGTGGGCTTAAAAATATACTCTATATTTTTGTTATTTATTTCGTCTCTAAAGTAATACTGCAACATTTTAATTTCTGATTACCTTTGAAACTCTGGCAAACATGTTTAAACCAGATGACGTTTAAAAAAAAAAGTTTCTACAGATGTCAGTTAACAATAAAAGGAAGGGGTGCAAGTTTGGGGGTTGTGACCACGTGGTCTGGACCACTTTACAAAGAGAGTGGATGAGAAGTGTTATTTCATTATTGTTGTTGAGGGAATCTTTATTTCGTTCGTCTAGGTTACGGGGATACGTTGTAACTTTAAGCTACCATAGCAAACACTTTATTATTGATCAGCTTTTTCCACAGCTTAGTTCACACTTATATCAGTTGTGAAAACATGTTCACTAAAACAACGTTGCATAGGTTACAGTTTCTTGCTAGAACAATCACGGGAACATACCATGTATAGTAAGTAGTCCATGTGAGAAACAGTTGACATTTAGTTTAAAGCTTACCACTCTCAGGGTTTGTCCTCGCACTGTGTTGATGGCCATCGTACAGAAAAACTTTGATAGCAAATTACATGCATTTAAACTATAAGGACAGGTTTGAAGGAATCATGAGTATTCTTGGTATCATGACCCATTTTCCATATAGCAACATATCAGCTTGTCAACTTTCTGCGAAAACGTTTTGGAGACTTTTGACCTGTAAGCGGGTTTGTCTTCATAGTTTGGGTAGGTTCAAACTACGCAACAATATGATGGCTGCTCAAATTTTAATTGAAGAGAGTGAGTGTATACACCGAATGAACTAAAGGAATTTAAAAATATATATATGGTAAGGTGAGTTTGGTATGGCATTTCCAACTGCTCTAAAATATAGTAGTTAATTTTACCAGCCGATTATTTTTGAAGTTGTAATAGCTCTCTCTTGGAAGCGGAAGCATGAAAGAGGTTATTTTTGAAGAATAACTATACCGAGATAAATAGGCCTATATAGGAGTAATTCCTGGATATACTTGACCACGGCACATATATTGGAGTTATTCAAGGACACCTTAGCTCCGTGTCCTGTGAAGACTCCGCTGTGAATTTCAACAAGACATCTAAAAATAAGTATATACTTTGTCTTTGAAAAGGGGTATGCGCATATTGGTGTACAGGGAAAGTTTCACAACAAATTTTCAGGTGGGCGTTGACCTAGTCAGCTATAGTAACTCGGAATGACTGGTAGAGTTTGTTGGAAGTCTCCTAAGAACAATACGATGACGCCTACTATGAGCACATTGTTGAGTCTTAAATTTCCCAAAAGTTTCGTTAGATCTTCAATAAGTGATGTCTTATGTCAGATTATACTTTCATTCCATAATATAAGAGAGAATGCAGTAATTTTTATGTAAAACTTTGATTCGATATGTTGCACGAGACAATTTGGTCGTCAGAAAAAATGAAAAGGTAATTTGAATGTCTCATTCGCTGTTATGTCCTCTTTAAACAATTTAGCAGCATGTAGCATGTACTGTTATGCACTCTTTTAACAAAGTAGAGATTATACCAGGTAAAGCTACTGCATCAGCCAACGCATCCCTTATATCTGGGCTTGGCTAAGTTTAAATAACTAAAAGTATTTACTTTACTTTCGGGCGCATCTTAAAAGACAATTTTTCTTCGATATTGAATACTCTATAATACTTCCTGTGTTCAGTTAAGGCTGGTTTATATTCAAAGATTGTAATAAAATTGGCCAGCCGTTTGTTGTATTTCTCAAATAGTATCTATTGAATGGTCGGGTATAAAAAGACTTAAGTACTTCATGATCTTGTCGGTGAGATACCTTAAAATACAGTTGATTTGGTAAAACCTGCATTAAGAATAACTTCATTTCTACTGATTGATATTTTCTGATTCTATGTTCAATATCAACCTAAATGATTTCTCTATGGGTGATCCAATGTACGAGAGTATTTGTCACGTGAAAAATATTAATACCCGAGTAAGGAAGAAGAACGACACAAAGCGGCTTTTTATAAATAACATCCCCAGGTCGAGGCATCCTTTGGATTTTATATTGAAATGAATTCTGTAACCATGCTTTTAATTTGGTGATCAATTTTTACAGACAAATAATTAATTCTACATTCAAAAGTAAAATTCATCGTTGATAACGCATTTTAGTAATAATTATTTTAAAAACATCAGTTTTTAGTTAACTTGTTTGATTAATACCCTAAAACCTTCTCAGTAAAAATCTACATCATATAAAAGAAACTGCATCATAATTAGTTAAACGGTTCCAGAGATCTTGGAAAACTGACATACAGACCGACATTTTATTTTATAAGTTGGCCTAGTAGAGAAACCTTACAAGATTCAACTTTTAACATTTCAATATAAGTGGTTTTTTGTGCTTCGCATCTTTTCATCAGCTTAGCCTAGCCACATATTTGTATAAAAAGGTATGGGAAAGATATATTATTGAGAATATGTTCTTGGAAAACATGTCAAAGTAAAATGGGAGAAACTATGAAAAATAGCTCACTATGCTTGGTATAATTTAAGGCTTTGACATCCACATCTCCAGTAAATTAGACTAGACCGAAATATTAACAATTTACCTATCTTATTTAAGAGACATATTTATTTATACCTTTGCTATAATTGATCAAAATTAATGAAGGTTAGTTATCAATTTGGATAGCACTTATAATATACATCAAATCCCAAGTATTTTGCATACTGTTGGCAAAACAAAGAAAAAAGATTTAATACTATAGGACTTCAAACCGAGGTTTATTAAAGTGCATTTTTGTATATCATTCTAATTAAAACACATTAAGTTATCAATACTAAATACTACTTACATCCTAGATAATCAACTTCAAAATAATTAGTCCATATACATATAAAGCCATCCAAACTATATTATTATTTAAAAATGTTTTACATATAGCTATTTATGTCATAGTAGTCCTATGATTGAGAAACTTTTGAATATATTTACCTTTAACACTACTTTAAAACATCATTACAAATGTTAAAAGGATTCCATTTCCAAAGAAATTTATCGAAACTACTTGTAGTTGGTAAAAATATATATTTTACTTACTTTTAAATACAAATAAGCTTTCAGATGATTTAAACTTATTTCTACAGAAAACTCTTACAATGTGTACATAAATAAGAAAGATTAATGATCTAAGTTCATAGAAATTGTTCTTATTTTCTATTTTATAAGTCAGAGAGAGAAATTTCTCTCATAAATTATTCATCCGTGATATTGCAAATATCAAATGAGTTTGAAGTGATTTGGCACACTCTGATGTTATTAATTCGAGAGAATTACAATAAAGTTCAAAACTTTGCTCATTTGGTAGAGTAGGCTTATCTGTATATTAATCTAAGGGTTCCTGGTTCAATTTATGGCATGGTTGAAAATGTGTCATTGGTGAACTATGTATGAGTTTCTACTTTAAAAACAGTATATTAATGGCTGGGGGTTGGATGTTGTGTATACTCTAAATTTAAATTGATTTATAATCATGTGTTGATATAATCAGTCGGTTCAGAAAGCTCACGTTAAATATATTGAATACATTGGAAAATGAAATGAAATTATTACAATAAAAACAAGACGGTAAAGCTTTTCATTGATAGTCACCCTTTGTTAGACTAGCCAAGTACGCATTTTAATTTTAGGTCCTAGGCAAACTTTTATTGTTTTTTATAAAGCACCTTTGCATACGTTACTTCATTTGATATGGAGTTGTCAATAGATATTACCAATAACGATAATATAACACATTATTTCTGCTCAATAATCGCTTCCCCTGTTCGGGTTGTACACAAAGAATCAATCCGATCAATGTTCTAGGGATGATTAAGAATGAATTTAGAGTAGGTGTAACCGAATTTGTGAAAAAAGAGTCTAGGAAAAAAAGCTCGCATTACACCTGATGGAAATCAAACCCTCTCCCTATCATTGGCAGTCCAGTATGTTGCGAGAGTAACGCCTTAGACCATTCAACCCCCAAAGCTGGTAGTAACACTAGGAGATTAGTAGAACTTTTTCAATTTTGGACAAAAAATAAAGTTATTGTATTTTACTAAACCATACCTAGGAAAAATGTAATATAGCTCAACCAATGACAGAAACATTAGAGTTCAAGTATCAAAAATATTTAAGAACCTGGACCAAAGTTCGATCCTACAGATATTTACTAAATTGGTTTAGGGGCTCACCAGAATTGAACAACGGTTTATTAAACCTTAACTGCTTTCTATTTTCACTTGTAAACGGAGCCAAAATTACCATAATTCACCACACTAACTTGACCTATATAAATCATAAGATTTCTTTTATCATTTATTTTATTTCACCAAACACTCCGTTCAAGTTGTGAACATTGAACGTATCTACCTCCTCCTCACATAGAGTTGAAAAAGTAGAACTTGTTTTATAGTACCAATCACGGCGTCCAATTAAGAAAGCCAGTAGTTGAAGAAGAGCTGAGTGCCATCACAGCCTTTTTTTTTCAGCAAAAAAAAATAAAAAAACAAAACACATTTCAAGATTTGTCAGCTGCACAGAGTGGTTCTGGAGGTGGGTGAGGGTGAATGAGATCAAGACAGACATTCCGGATCCATCTCTCTTGCGCCAGGTCATGGTTTAGTGCTTAAAAGGGGGTAACTAGCTCTTCTTCCAGAAATCAATAGAACGGTGTCACAGAATCTGCCACCTATAAAACAGCAGGTGCGGCTAACGATTTAACATTTCATTTATAGCAATTTTAAATTGATCCAATATTTTGAAAAATGTTTTCGATTAAGTTTCTTATTAGGGAGGAATTTTACTATAACCCGCGTCAGTGACAGAATGCTTCAGTTTCATGTTAGACTGCAGATAAAGAGGAGATCATTAGAATCCTGGTCTTGTCTACTGAGATTATTTTTTTCTGGATTTGTTTACAATTTCTTTCCATGGAAAGGTGGGAAAACTATCTCTAAATTGCATCCTTTAACATCCCTGCCCCGTTAGAGTTATTATCATACATTCTTATACCTTAACAGGTGTTAAAACGCGGTGAGAAAATTAAACATAAGGTCATTAGTAAATACCAAAACAAATTATAGCTATCAATGAACTACTATTATTGTTATTATTTCCTTTTTGTAAATGTGTTTAATGTATAGAGTTAACCTATATGATGAATCTGGTATTAATCGCTTAGGTGGCCGCATGGTCTAACGAGCTATTCTCGTATTAGACTAGACTGCCAATGATGGAGAGATCAAGGCTCAAATCTCAGTTAGGTGTACTAAGAGTGTTTTACCTAAATGTTTTAACACTCTTCCTCCGTGAAAATGCGGTTACACTTCTTATAGCTATAGCTTTCATAATCCCTAAAACTATTAGCGTAATTAGTATATGAGCGTATAGCCTGAACGGGTAGTAAGAGGCTGTGCTAAATTAAAAATCCCAGCCTCCTATACTGAATGTATATATTTCAAATGATTTTCTACTCTACATTCACGCAAATATGAGTACAATCTCTCTAGATTATATATTTCACATTCTGACTCATGTGGGTAAAATATATGTAGATAGTACAAATGCTAAGGGAAAAAAACATTAAAATTTTTATAATTTATATATTTTTTAACAATTATAAAAAAATAAATCGAAGAACACTACTTTGGATCTAGCTCCATGATATGAGCCTACAAGTGACCTTTATTTACTGAGCGGCCGGCGCGTTAGTAATGATAGTGCCAATATTTGCGGTTCCAGGTTGTCATGTGGTCAGTACAACAAGCCCTCCGGCCGCTAATTAGTTACTTAAATTATGTATTCCACGCATATTTGGATCACCATAGGAAGAATATTTTCTAAGTGTTAAACATTACCTGATATATTGCTTTAATATATTCACACTTCAAACACGTGTTATAAAGTTTTTACTTTTGCATGGGCATCGTTAGTAGAGGATAGGGGGAATATGTATCCCACAGTAATGTATTCAACTAGGTCACACTTAGCTCTATCAACGAAACATTAAAAGTGCTTTATTAAAAAAGTAAAAAAGTAAAAACATATTTAAAGTTGTGTATAAATATCAAAGCTATTTTATTCATACGATCTTTACAATTATTTCCATTATATCCTTTGTGTTATTCAGTTACTGCAAAATTAGTTTCATGTAGCTAGCAACGCCTTTTACTTTTTTTAATGCGAAAAAAAATTCACCTCGTTTATTTTTATTAGTCTACATTCATGTAAGATACTTGTACATGCCCACCCAGTTTTATTATTATTATTATTATTATTATTATTATTACCACGCCTTACTACCCGTTCTGGCTATACATACTTACGCTAATGTGTAATGGTAGGGTGATTGTGAGATGAAATGGAGGACCTACAGTTTAACGTGGAATCCTAACCACGGTGGAGGCCTGTCATTCACCACATTCACAAGATGTCTTGTCAGAGGTGAAGGAAGGGTTTGGTAATCAGATAAATCTGTGCCGGAACCTAGGATTGAACCCCTGTCCTCCAGGATAAAGGTCCGACACCTTACCCTTAGACCACCAGGTCACCCACCCTGTTATAAAGAATATAATTTAAAAAGTATTTAATTTAAAATGCACCATATTTCCACTGAATAGAAAACTAGGGTGAATATGAAGGAGGCAAGAAGTATAACCCAATTGCAACTGAGCGAGGATACAATAAAAACTAGATCCCTTTATCAATTAGGAACATTATTTGTCTGCCTAATTCTGTCATGACAGATTCAATTTAGTAAAATTTGTTGAGAAAGTATATTTTTAATTAGAACATTCAATACATGAGCTAAAACTACTTTTACTATGAGGTAGCGATGACACAGTAGAGGAATAATGGTGAGACCATGTTAATAAATTAAATTTAGATAAACACCCCCGGTGCATCCAACCGGAATTTGAAATGAGCAACCAATTTAACAAAAATTGTGACTTTGTGCAATGTAACATAACGACCTCTGACCACAGACACATACACCACAACAACACAATTCAGATTAATAATAGCTGTACTTCGTGGGAGAGTCTGGCTCCTTCAAAACGAGTGTCGTTAAGTGCCATCATGGGGGTTTATATTTTTTAATCAAAAAGCTCATTTTAAACATGGTTTCACTAGAGAGAAGTAGACAAACATCATTCTCGTGTCAGTGGCCAGATTCCACAAAGCTAGGTTCAGGAAGCAACCCAACCCCTTATTCACATAATTCTAAATTAGAAAGAGATTAATCAGTATAACATCAGGATTACAATAGTATTGTTATGATTAAAGTGTTAACAGTAAATTGGTTAGCAACTAATCATTTTGAAGTGCTTGTATCACTGACCATTGACACTAGCGAACCCCAGTGTTGATGGGCTCAACCTTTCACAAGGAGCACAACGAAACTTACGTAAGGCTTAGAATCTGTTGTAAACATGTCTGTGTCCCAGGTACAAGTACGTCATTTATCGTTTTAATTTCTGTTTTTCTGTTTAATCATTCCAGCCTGTCACAACTTCATATACCTTATAATATAACTTAAGACTAGAACAGGCAGAACATCCAGCCTTTGGATATTAATTTATTGCTATGAGAGGGTTAACCCAAATTTCACCAATTATATATTTCCGGCCATGCTGGGAATTGAACCAGTCTCCCTTAGCTCAGTAGACAGACATGCTATAGACTGAGATAAGGTGTCGGATATTTATAAACACTCCAACAAATATCTTTAATGCCATGTTAAGGTTGGATGGTCACTTACTAGATAAACTTCGTTAATGGCCTTTAATTACTAATTTAATTAATAATTATCACATGCCTACGGGTTATTAAGAAATTACTTTACACAGAAAGGAGTGAAAGAAAAACGATAAGAGATAAAAAGACCAATTCTCTTGGAAAAAACCTTTCATATAATTCAAACATATTTTTTCTTGCAACAAAGATTTATATAATTTTATATTTTACTAGCGTTGTTGATAAGGTATTTATGAGACATATAAAAATAGAGAGCTGCAGATAACATGACCTGACATATTATTACGAGAAAGTATATCCATATACCCGCTTTGATGCTTAAATGTTCTAAAACGTCACTATCGAAATAGTGTAGTGCGTCTATAACTGGGCTATCTGGTTCTAATCCCTGTTGGGTGTACTGAGGCTGTTTTTTCCTTAATGATTTCACATCCTACTTTCACAAAAAATTCAAACATTCCTATCCTTAGCACAATAGTGTAAATATTTTAAATATGTATAATCTGAACGGGTAGTAAGACGCGGGTACAAAAACGAAATTCTAGCTGTCAGACAAAGCTTTTACTTTTGAAATGGGGCTGTACCCACCATCACTCAATTTAGTTATTTTAAGAAAATAATTTCTGTCGCCTAGATAGAATGTATTAACATATTATCTTTTATCAGACTTTATTATAAGTGAACATTGAGAGAAACGTACAAACTTAATATACAGGATATTTCAGTTCCACTATAAGCTAAGTACATCGATACTATCATGGTTGCCATGGTGACCAGGAATTCCAGAAACAGAGCGGGAGATGAATGAGTAAATAATAGAGAGCAATAGAAGAAATATGTTTGAATTACCATGAATGTGTGTAGAGAAAAAAAATAGGTCAGTTAGAGAAGCATACAGATATAGAAGTAAAAAGGAATAGAGAATGGAACGACTGAAGGAAAGGAGAGAATAGCAAAAGAACCAATGAAAAGTAAACAGAGACACATGGGGATTCTGGAGGGGCTATAATTACCATGTAAATTTTTTCTGACACTATTGCATATAACAATACAAGTAAAAGTTTATAAACTAGATGCATTTCTGACTAAGCGATTTCAATTTAGTTCATGAACATTAGATTAACCCATAACATTAGAAATAAAAAGTATCAAATAGCCAAATCTAATATATTTGTTTTAGTGAGGATTTACTCGCATCTAGATACCATATTCTTAAAATTGAAAAATGACACCTGGACACGGGAATCGAACTCAGGACATTTTAATTAGTGTGCCCATGATCTAACCACTGAGCTATCCAGGAGTCGCTACGTGACTAGGGTCATTCTTCACTTAAGTTGTTTTGGCCAAAGGTTCTGGTTTTGATTCCCGTGCCTAGGTGTCTTTTTTTCAATTTCCAGAATTAGTAATAAGGTTTTCAGATCACAATACACGATGAAAGATAGAGAACACTTTATTAAGTGATATACAATCATTTAAACGAAAGAGGTAGTGATTTCATAGTGTCAGGGTGGCATAGTAAAAATGTGAACAAGTGTAAAAAGATTAGTGAAAATTAAAATATTTAGTTTGTAAAACCCATAGAATGGAGACTATTCTAAATAGGCTAATCGAATATTAATGATAGTCTTTATCACCTGTGAAGTCAAATAATCTGGGGTATCACTCTATAAATAGACTGGACTATCGGTGATAGGGAAGTCAGAGCTCAAATACTAGCTAAAAGTTTTTTCATCCAAAATAGTTTTAAACCCTGATTCCATGAAATCGCAGGTACTGTATTCTTAATTTTCCTTCTACTCGTTTTGTGTAAACGTTTTAATAACCCGAGAAATATTAAGATACGAAGCAAAATAAAAATAATTATGTTCACGGTAACGTCAATATAGTTGGGGAGCTGTATTTGTAAACCTATTAAAATAGATCCATATGTATGCACCTTGAAAATAAGTTCTAATCACCTTGACAAGAGATTATGTAAACTGATTATAATTGTAAATTTGTAAACAAATAATTACAAGGTTCAAGAATCTTGAACAAACATTTTAGTAACTTCTGAACTATCAGAAAGGACCAAAATAATAAATATTAAACCCCCACAGTGCATCTTAATTTATCTTTGTCTTCTGAGCAGTCTCGGATAGTTGCCTCTTCATGAATATGATTTGGTGCCATTATAACCATTATCGTCTTATTCTAATTTAACTCTAGTTTACAATTTTATTAAAAAGAAATTATTTAATTTCAAAGTTACCGGTAGACGTGGCTCGACGCCAGTGAGAATGGCTGTTGTGCTTAACTTTGATCAAATATTTCGTAATTTACTCCCAAGATCATTGGAGATGGTGGTATTTGTTATTCTATAAACGAAGTTTTATTGATTTCCTTAAAATGTACTTTCTTAAATCCATATAAGCCACCAATGTATTAAACGTGTACTCTCCTATTACAGTGACTACATATTTAACTCTAATAGTATTGGAACCAGAAATCCTAAGATTAGTAAGTATATGTGGTATCAACCTATCTGAAATTTAGCTATTTTTGAAGACAAATAACTGTTTAACTGATTAATTTGTAGAAAAGGCACGAGATGGATTTTAATAGGAAATGCACCCGCATTATGATGTGGAGGAGATGGTAAACAATACTGGTCATTTATGAGTAGAAAACCAGATTCAGTGCACCTGGCCCAAATTTTATTCTTATCTCTTCTTAATCAGAATTCGCAAATATTGTGAACCTCTCCTTAAAACAAACGACCACAAGTGGAAGTTTGATGTTATATAAGCCTATTGGGTGATTTTGAGGATACATCCTATTAAAATATGAGTCGTTTGGAACTCCTACTGACTTTGATATGCTTCAATATACATATATATGTATATTTTAGCACCACATTTTTTCCACCCGTACAATATATTTAAATCCTAAGACATATTTTAAAGTAATTTACCTGAAAGTGAGAGTTGTAAGAGGGCGGTAGGACTTGTGGCTGTTGACGTCACTCATGGGCGTGCCCCAAAAGTCGTTGCGGAAAACTTCATAGACGGGATTCAAACCTAGCACGTCTTTGTTCTGGGTGATGGCCGGAATGTCGTCATGGACAAATTCCCCGTGGAGGCCGTTGAGGTAGGACGCTAAGGCTACTAGTATGACAGCGCAGTACACGGTGACCTTGGTTTGGGGACGGTGTATAGGGGGCGAGTGTCTGTGTACGGGGGGCCGCATCTTCGCCACAAGCCGTCCTTGGTGTACCCCTCGAGACCGCACCCGTGTCGTCAACACTAACGAAACACCGTACATATGCGCGACAAATCGGTCGTCGACTAGGTACACGATTTATAATAAACTAACAATAGGATTATTAACTGTTCAAACACAGCAACAAGAATTTAACATGGCTTAAAATAACAATTCAGTTTTTTTACTTTCAAACTTGTTCCAACTGTATGTTCAAAAATTATATCATAATATTCTAAGAAATTCGATCATTTTCTAGTGAAATGAATGAATAAATATATAATAAAATATATATTAATATGTTTCCTCACGGCTAAACCAATGGTTCAAGATATATTTTTAAGAGATATAGGATTCATACGCTTAAATATTAGGAAATGCTCCTAAAAATAATATTATATATACATACAGTTTTGTTGAAATAATCGCTTTATGTGAGCTGTCAATTTAAACAAATATGTAAATAAAAGATGAACATTTTTAAAGTTATAATGTACATTACCTAATTATGTTTTAATATAGGTGTCAATCTGCCATGGGCTTTATAAAACCACTGTTGACACATGCATACATATTTATGGTATGAACATGTAATCGATTACTTTAATTTGTGATTGTTTAAATGGCTTGTTGCTTTGTTGATATTTTCGTTAAGAAAACTTAAATTAGTACTAAAAACTACATATATATTTTGATTGGCAACAACAAATTTTTTAATGTAATAATTAATTATATTTGAAGATATCAAATAATTTCGCACAAGAGAAAAAAATAGTATAATATTATTCCAAACAAAACGACATCACGTCTAAACAATATTTTATGTCAAAGTTTGTATTATTTCTAATAAGAAATATTTTTTAAATGTTTCGAAAAAAATTCACTGTGTCTAAAATACATTAACATCGGGGGAAGCGATATTTCTTAAAGTTTTAGCCAGCCACACATACCCAGAATCATGTTAATATTATTATTGTTAAAAAGATAAGTATTTAAGGGACCTTAATTTTACTAAACTAGTTTCATAGTTATATACGTAACGCAATAACACCCCAAAGCATTCATAAACTTTTATTTTTACAAAAACAAATGATCCGTTAAAGCGCGGGACGTTCAACCATTGTTGACGACGCGTTTTGGACTGGTTTGCAGATGCGGCGTGTTCGTTCGCTTATAGGACTTCTTTGATGTCGATAGACGCGTGCGCAGTGGTGGGCGTCTATTGCGCCCTCGCATCACGCGCGCCCCCCTGTGCTATTGCATCTCTCAACCCCCAACATCCTGGCCGCCCTCTAAACCCCCTTCTATACCTGTCGGACTTGGACAGGATGCCCCATGGGACTTAGCTTAGAGTTGGGTTTAAAAACTAATCCTAACACACGCACAATAAAAGCATACGCATCGTTTCGAGGGCTCCTGCCACTATCGTTTCTGAACCTAGGGATTTATTACTTCATTCAAAAAAATGTTTTATCACCATTTTTTTATTTAGGATGTAAACAAATAGCTTTCAACTAAACACATTTCAAAGTATTCTGATGTATGAATGCTCTATCTTACTAAATGAGAAACAATTTGATCTATAAAATATATATTCTACCTAGCTATAATTTTAAACACAAGGAACATTTACGATTTAGTCTTATATAATTAGTATGATACAGGCAAATAAGAAGAAATGAACATGGATTTTACTGTAAGAAATAGGGAATCAAAATTAATTAGATGTCATCCCCATTTTCCTCGTCCTCATCCACCAAGAACACATGACTGGAAATCGAACTCGGGCCTCGTGGTTCAGAGATGAGAATAGAGTAATGACACAAACATTGATGAGTTTTTTTAGTAACTGAGCTCAAAACAAAACAACAAATATTATTAGCCATCGTTTAAAGATTGAATACCGGCTCGGGAGAAGGTATAATGTCATAGAACAGCCTAGTGGAATATATTTTTGTAGCAATTTCGTTTGAACTAATTCGATTAATTAGAAATCCCTGAGCAATAAGCTCATAAACAAAACATTCGGCTATGGTTTAATTTAAATGGAATAGATAAAATAATAGTAAACTCTAAAAATTAATTTTACCCATAGCAGTGTGTAGTTTGTGTATTATGTTACAAACTTGTTTTATTTATAATTCAATGAATTGTATAATTAAATAACTACTACAAGTACAATTATTTGTTCATTATATTATTGAATGGTTGTTGTTTCTTTAATATTTATTAAGATTTAGTGCTGTGAGTCTATGATATCCTATTAATCAAATTTATTCCGTAATTTATTATAGATACAGCTAACCACGAAATTTTACTTTTCGATACTCAACCAGACTGATCGTGGATATTAATAAGTTGGATTTTGCTATTAATACCTTCCCCATCGTTTATTAACGATACACATATTAACTCATATGGCCATATACTGATGGTATTTCGCAACATCAACTAAATTTTTAAAATATTGGTAATGTCGGGGCTATCATATTTCACAGTCCTTGTTCTAGCGCAAAAATTTGCAAACTGTTGGACACATAGCTTCATACGAGTCCCTTTATAGCGATAATAAATTAATATATACATATTTTTAGCACTGTGTCCTACTACCCATTTGGGTTATACGCCTATATACTAGCTACGCTATGGTTTAAGGGTGAGAAAATATGAATTTATAGGAAATATACCTGCATTTGTGTGGAAAGAAAGTGAGAAATAATTTAGGAAAAACCACTCTCAGTACACCCGACTGGGATAAAACCTCTCCATAATTGTCAGTTTAATTTTTTCGAAAGTAGTGCCTGAATCAATGCGGCCACTTAATTGTGTAGTAATATTTTGTTGAGTAAAGTACTTAAAATAATAAAATCAATTATATGAGAATTTAAATACAATGATAGCTTATATTATATTTTTCTATGCTATAGAAAGTGTGCTAATGAAACAACCGGATGTATTTGTACGCCCCTAACTACTATTGAACTCATTAATGGAGCTCAAGTATATTCGGGACACATATTATAGGCCCAATCAGGGGAAATTAAGGTTAGCTGTCAACCTCAGTGGTCTTGGAATAGATTGCTCGCCTCAGGACCCGATATTTGTGGGTTCAGACCCATTTGGGACTAAGGGATTTTTTAGGGGTGATATGAATCCGTATAACACCCTCCTTTGGAGTGGATGTAGAGCCGTCGGTACCCTGCTGATTGTGTTATGTAAAATAACTTTTAAAGGCAAATTAAAATACCTTTCCCGGCAAAACTGGTAGGAACTTTTACTCTTGGTAATAGTAATTATCTTTTGCTTATACTATCAGTGGGTTCAGAAAGTAAACCTTTAATATCTCAATAAAACTAAAAAATAAAATTCAGGTAATCTATTTGTAATTTTGACACATATTTCTGTAACTAAATGTTTACAAAGTTGATAAATTAACGATTTCAAAATTCGGCCAAATTCTGTTGGTAATTTTGAAAGTAAAGGTAATAAAAATGTAACCAAATTTCACAGACGATTGGCATTATCATAGAACAGTACTTCCTAAAATCAAATTTACTGAAATCCTATGTTCACATTGTGTAACATATTTATATTAATTTTAATCTTTTGAATAATATGTTATAATAAGCTATAAGTGACATTTTGGTAGTTTTATAAAATAACAAAAATTTGTAGGCTATAGTTGTTCCTCAAATATTGTTAAACATCATGTGCATGTGATGTTAATATATTCTGTTCCTTTGAAATATATCTAAAAAGGTTGAACTTAGTGTGAATGAAATATAATTTCCCAGGGATATATTTAGGCCTAATCTTACAATGTCAAATTAATCTATCTGTTAGGATTTAACATAAGGTTAAGAGATAACACCCACTACTTTTGATTTTACAATATTCTGTTAACGCTAGTGTCCACGTAAAAGTGCGCGATGTTTACCTTCCGGTTAGTAAACATAGATTCCACATTAACAGGGTTAAAAGTTCGCCCGTGTTGTTTTAAGGGGGATTTTTTATTAGTTTAAGTTAAGTTCCATTTATTTATCTTCTGAAATCGGTAATTTATTGCATTATGATGACGAATTTGAGGATTTGTTACACTTTATAAAGGTTCAAAAATTTAAAATACCTATATTATTCTCAACAGACATCTTAGCTAAGAGAGAAATATATTGAAATTTAGCAAATAACGTTAAAAATAATTAACTTGATAGATCGGATCAACTAAGATTGGCTTTATTTTTTTCAAAACAGTTAAAAAGTCTTTTTAATAACTGCTTTATATTCTCTATGGTCAAATTAAGCCAATAAAAGGGCTTAAAACCAATATAGTGCTCTTAGAAGGTTAACTATAAGAACTAATGGATGACTCCTTTTCGTAATTTGACGTGCATATAAGAATAGGACTGATGAGATATTGTAAGATTGGGACTAGAGATAAGGCGTTATGTCTGGTGGTAAAATAATATTCAAGGATGTACACAATTTTATAAACGGTTAAGTGATAATGTTTTACATAAAGGTTTAGCGCTAAAAATAAATCTAGATTTTTAAAATGTTCGAAATGATAAAAGTGGTACCTACTGAGCTTAGAATGGTTGGAAATAGATTGGTTTGTGAATCTCTTGGATAACGAATTTAATTTTCTTCTGTCATGGATCACGTGTTATAAGGTATCAGTTTCAAAGAAAACTGAATTACCATAGACAAGGAAGATTAGGTTTGAGTCTCGGCTCGATTAACTAGGTGTGGTTTTTCCCCCAGGATACAAATTTGAGACGCCTGGTTACAGACGGCACACTACTAATGTGAATCCGAAACAACAACAAAAAAATATTTTTGTATTGAATATTTAAATATCCCCTGTAAATTCTCTTTAGTTTTGAAGTAGATATATTACCTTTGTAATAAATTTGTGAAAACTTCATTTATATTGGTTCTAATGCCACTTATCAACTCTATAATAAATATAAGGCTTATTGTTTGATGGCTTAACGCTTTTCTAAATAAATTCTACATATTTAAAAAAATTACCACATCGCAAAATATTCAGTGACTCTAGTTATAAGCGAGCATACACATGCACAGAACCTATTCTTTATAGAATGCAACGCTGTTTAATAGTGTTTATTTACTTACTTAATCACTCTATGATATTAGGAGCACAAATGTTCACTGCCAAATTTTAGATAGTTATATCCAGTCCATGTCCCTACACCTCATCTCTTTCAGGTTTATTCTAATGCTATCCTCACAAGACATTGCTAGAATAATCCAGTCTTTTAGATTACGGTGGTCAGGATATGTGGCGTGAATGGGAGATTCTAGAGCAGTGTTCAGGATACTGACTGGCAACCCCAATGGGAAGAGACCGTTGGGAATACATAGATACAGATGGGAGTCATTTTATAACCTCATATCCTCCCAGCATTCCCATCCCTTTTTGGACCAAATATTTTCGTAAACACCATGTTTTCGAACACCCTTATTTTTTGTTTTCGTCATGTAAGGTAAGAAACCACATTTCACACCCACAACCGGTAAAATAGTGTTTACAACAAAAATATAATCTCAGCCAAAATAAATTAAATATGTATTTAATGGATACGCTTATACTAATTTTTGACAAACAAAATCTTGAGCAGTTATTAAATATTTGGCACCCGCTTTGAGGAATTTAACCAAGATATTTTTCAAATTTATTTAATTAGTTTCTGTTTATAAGCCACTAAGCTCATGATAAATATACCAGAACTATTGACATAATCACCATTTATGGAAATTTAAACTAAACGTTAACTATCCAAGTATATAATTTATTAATTTTGTCCAAAAATATTGGTTGTTATGAACCATTCTAAAACACTAACAAACTCGCTCCCCCCTCAATCATATCTTAAGGTGCGAGTATGGAGAACTTGTGTTAAAGTTAATATTTTTGCGGCCTTTATAGCAAAACCTTCTTTTGGACAAAATAAATAAAATATTGCTCAGTTAGAAGTATAGAGTTTAATTTGATACATATTGTGATATAAATTGTTCTTGGATATACGTCATTAGCATATTGGAATTAGATGAGAAACAACTTAAATGAAGATAAAAAGCAGTAATTAGTTTCCAAAACACACTTGACAGATATTCAAGAACAGGTTGGTTGATGTCACCATGTTAAGAAAATTAAACTCTGTGTTACTGTAGAATTGTTGTTATTTATTTTTATCAAAATCAGTTTTTCCTATAAAAACTGCTCTTAACTTGTAATTTCTATACTTCCACCTTAACTCTACCAGCTAAAGACAATTTCAAGTAAAGTATCCGATTTATCTTGTCTAACGTTAGGCTGACATTGGTATTAATAAACTAAGCTCTACTTCATTTTGACAATACTTAATGTATTTAATTTTAATTGAGATGGAAATGTAGGGAACATGAAAAAAGGCAGGTTTTTTTCAGTATTTATATCAAAACTTATTTTTTTTATAAAATTAATAAAATATTCCTTCAGATTTAAATTTTTTTCGCGTGGTGATATTTACAATTCTTAAATATCCTGTCATGAGCATAGCGACATTAGATAACAAACATTTAAATGAAGATAAGAGTATATAATTAACTTCCAGAACACCCTTGACAAATAGTTAAGATTTGGTGAACCATGTGAAAAAAGTTAAACTCTATATTTGTAGGCACTGAAAATATAAAATATTTGATTATTTTGATCAAACGAATGTGTCAATAAAAAAAATGCCATTTTATCGCGTCCCTTACAACACCAACTTGATATTATTTTTAAAAAAACATGGTTACTATACATATAATATGAGGGTTAACTGCGCTTCACACTGTAAGCCAATCTAAGAGTTGATCTGCTTAACTGTATAGAAAAATAGTTGGCCATACATTAAATGTGTTGGTTCACACAGAAAGCTAAGCTAAGCTAAGCTATGCCTTGCTAAACCACACTATGTCTTATACAATTGCTGGCCGGGAAATTTTTATATCTCCCATCTTGAGCCATCTTAAGTTGCGCATGCATCTTGGGCATTGTGTGTATCAGACGCGGTGCTGTATTGTTGATAGTAACCAAAGAAGTGTTGAAGTTTTGGTTTCAGTTTGTTTCACGTGAATTTAAGTAATATATTTAGGTTCTATATTTAATAGGTACTTTTATATTAAAATGGAACTGTTAATTGAAAAATTCAAACCTCTACATCATACATTTTCTTCATCTTCTAAAAATGGAGCTAGTAGAATCTTCTAATCCTCAGTACTATCATCTGAGCTCAAACAAGATATTTTGGATATTGGCATAGCTTAATTTCACTGGAACAGACCAAAAAGCCTGCAGTGAATTCAGGAGGGAAAAGAGTAAGCATAACTTAGCTTAGCGATGAGTGTGAAACCAAACTGACAAAATCTTAGCACACTATAGTACAGTATATTATAGCATAGCTTAGCTTAGCTAAGTGTTCTGTGTGTACCGGTCTCTAGGTTTAAGGGGGATATTTCAGAGGAGGAAAGGGGTGGCTGGATAAATCATAGTGTAATAAATCATATGGGTGAATCCTTGCCTACAGGCAGCTGTCAGGGATTTTACCACTATTCTTCCAGTCACATAAAATTGGTGTGCTGCGATACTGAAGTCTTACCCCACGTGTGAAAGATTTGTTTCAAAAGTCATGTTAAAAATACAACTTATCCAAGTGAACCCTTCTTATCAAGAAAAACAATTCCATTTAAAAAAATATATACCAACTCTTATACTATAAGACTAGCCTAATTTTTTCATATCTATTAATTTTCTTATAAAGAAAAAATAATATAACATTGTAATTTTTTAGCTCCAAAAATATATGTATATTGACGTTTTATTCGTTTCATGGCTAAAAAAAATGGGTCTTACAATTCTGACTGTTCCAGGGTCATATTAGTAGTCAGATTGTATATGTCAATAACGGATCTTGTATATGAGAATATGTGAACCTGAACACACAATATCTTTTTATTACAATTACATACATTTTAGTTTAAATAATTAATTAATAGATCTAAATTAATGTGATAATTCATTACCCTAAGAAATAATTTCTTTTTTGGTGAATAATGCTTTTCTGGGGTAATGTTGGCAACTGTGTCATGGGAGAGAGTGGGAAATAAGGTATTTTAGGGAGATTTACAGCACTGTGTGCGTGCTAGAGTTATTTGCTACAGGTTAAGTGCTAGTGCGCATGCGCACGATAGAATCACGTAGCTCTTGTAGAGATTTAAACTGTGAAATGTGCGCTCCGTTGCTGTGAACATTTTAGCGTTTTGAATAGCTTCCCCTTACCACAGCCCTTGAGAGTCAAGTCATTCGAGCTGATCCAAACAAACTTAGACGTGTTTGATCCTTTGGAGTTAATTCCTTATTTAGTCTAGAGTAAATAATAAAGCAGTTTGGACAAACCATTTTAAGTTACTGTCATTATTTTGTTTGGTAGTGAAGTTTTAAAAGTAGAGAAAAGATACTTTGTTTGAACCCGTGTTGGCATATATATGATATAATTATTTATATTATATTATAAAATACATTTTAGCTTATTGAAAAAGTAAATAGATATAAATTAGGAGTTTTTTGTTTGTACGCTACACAAGGATAAATTAACTAGGCTAGGATTTGATAAACCAAATTTAACTAAGAATTTTTAAAAACCAAAAATGAGATTTCAAACGCAATTCTAAGTTAACATTTACTAAAAATATATTTCAATATGTGGCTTTGATTCACTCAATTATTTGTATTGTTTACTTTGCTCACTGTTTTGTAAAAATCTAAATACACGAATAAACTATTATGACCAATCAGACTATTTAACATATGAGCAAGAAAAATTTAAAACACGAAAATTCACATTTCCACAAAAATGCTATTTTGGTCAATATTAGGTCAGGTAGACCTACCTTTAACCCGAATAATAATAATCTTACCTTGTTTGGTTCACTATGGTAAGTAGATTTAAGTGTGCCGGTTACATTTTATACGTATTCACGTAGGCCTATGTAAGGATAATCGGTGAAATCGAAATACGGGTGAATGCATCTCAGAGAGAAGTTATATGTTTGTGGACTATTTCAAAAAATGCAGTAGTATCGAAAGAGGAAAAGATGAGAGTGTATAAAAGTGTGTTAGTGCCAACATTTATTTATGTATGTGAAGCGTGGGTTTGTCAGGAGAAACACAAGATCAAGATGAATGTGTGTGGGAAAACTCGTATGGACAGTCAGTAATGAATGGGTTCTGAAGGAGTACGTTTTGAAAGAGAATTCAAAAGTGTTTTGTGTTTTTGGGTATGTTGAGAGGATGAGTGTGGATCGAGTGACGAAGAAAATATATTATGAATGTAGAGTGTGTGAATCAAAAGTAAGGGGTAGACCATGTAAGACGTGGCTAAATGTGGTAGACGAATGTGTGAAAAAGAGAAACATTAAGCGTTTTAATAATAAAAGAGCACGTATGACTCGATGTATGGATGCTGTTGAATCGAAGTGGATATACAAAGATAAGGAAATGTGGAGAGAGCTAATGAGGATGGATTACGTATGGAGTTGTGGTTTATAGGCCAGACATGTAGTTTCTTGCCTACCCCGTAAGGGAACGACGTAATTATGCATGTATATGTATGTAGGCTTAATTAAATATGTGCATATATATAGGCTTATTTATATCCATGCATGTGATATGTTAATTTAATTAAACTTTATATGGATCCATATCGTTATATTGGCTTTGAATTGATATACTCAACTATTTATGTATATATTTGAAAAATATTAATTTTGATTTTGTAAACACCCTAGTTTTTACATCACTAGCCACCACTGAAGTACATCTCAGGTGCGGCTTGATACCAAACACAAGACAACACCTAGTTATACCAGAGTGAGATGGGTGAGTTTCATATGGGAAACTGACCCATTATATTCGTGTCTAGGTAGGTATCATCTTGTATTTGGTTTTGAGCAGTAAGGCCCACTAAGTCTCACTTAAGGTGAACTAAGACTCACTATAAATCTGGCCCATTGATGTTTCTGGTCTCCAGCCGAAACGGTTTGATGTATTATATTCAAACTTGACATTTATACTGTTTTGAATTGTTTTATTATTTAGTACTAAGTATTTCTACTCTTTAGGGTTATATTTAATAAGTAGGCTAATGTGCTAGGCTTGAGGATGGATTCATTTTAAGGAACTGTACCCCTATTTGCGTGAATATATAATGGCGAACCATTTAGTATATCCGACCGGGACTCTAGCCGAAATTTCCCCGTCATCATCAATAAGTTTCTTACGAAAGTGATGCCTTAGACCATTCTTCCACCGGAGTGGGTTATATCGAGAGATTTTATGAATATAAGCCTAACTCATGGCAAAATCATGATTTTGATTCCTAAAAATAGCTTGAGGATAGTTTATTTAAGGCTGGTTTTTTTCGGAGATTTAAAATATATACCAAATAAGTTTTAAAGAAAAATGACTAATTTTTGAAACTTAGAAATTACCTAAAATCTGCTATAAACATTTTACTCAAAAGTCATATAACAAGGGTGTTTATTTTGATTATCTAAAATTAATAATATAGTTGTTGTTTTGTTGTTTTTTTGAAAATTTGTTTACATATATAATAGTGAGAAAGTATGTACGGTACGATTGTTTTGCACGACTTTTTTACACCCGTAGTTTTCGTATGGGCTCTCCTTACAATGTGGAGGTTTAAGGTGTGATATATTCTAGATTTAAAGTAGTAAGCCGACTCACGCCTACGAAGAAACTACAAAGATACACAGAATGCTATTACTTGGAGGATTACTGTAATCAGATTACTTCTATGCCTCTTTCTTTAGCTACTCTTTTATTTTTTGTATAAAAATAAATAAATAAAGAAAAGAACAATGCGAAGTTATTTGCATGTATTTTCAAACTTGAAATAGAGTTTAATAAATAACTTCAGTTTTGCTAGAACATAAATCTACTTCTAGAATGTTCAAGCTGTAAAATATGTCGTAAAGTAAATGCACACAACCAGAATGTTTTCCCTCCCTCCCAGCCTCATTTTTTTTATAAAAAAAAACGGAAGAGAGGAAATGTAGCTGTAATATTGTACGCCACAACGGGGAAAAATATATATTCAAACAAGAGGAAAGAGAGAGATGAAACTATATGGCAAAAATAATATACCTACATAGAACAGGGTAAAAAAAATCATTGTAGGAATTTCGTAGGTTCAAAACTTTTTCTTTGCCCTCAGTGGGTTTTTCCCCCCTTGCTTTACCAACCTCCCCCCAAAAAAGGATCCCTTCTTGCACACTCACAATTACTGTAAAGTCTGTTAGAAAAAAAAATTATAAACAGATGCGAGATGATTTTAAACATTTAAGAGGAAGAGCTACGTGTTCAGTGGTATATTTGATCCTGAAACATAAGGAAAGAAGGCCAGATTAATGATCTAGTATATCATTAATTATTTTTTAATAGAATGTTTATCCAATTATTTCCTGGGTGAGTATTTGTTCAATGATAACATCCCAAAGCCAGATAGTTCAGGTCAAATAATTATACTCCTTTTATAATATTCACTCATGTCACTAAATAGAAACAACACTATCACCATTTATAAAGTATGGTCAAGTTGTTCATATAACGCATCTTTTCTAAGCAAATGATTAACAAGTTGATCGCCTGACTTACAGGATATAATGTATAACACTAAACAAAACATATCCAGGCTCAGTGCCTGAAATTTTACCACTAGGATTTCAGGGTAGACCCATACTAAATACCAAATGAAATAGAAACAGGCTACCTTAAAATCTTGCTTGATCACTATGTTTTACAAACTACTCATATTGGTTCAATAATGTGTATTTTTAAATTCAAATATCTAGATGATTAATTTAATTTTTTTATTAGTTTAAGAAAATAATTTTAGTTAATTTTTCATTAAGATTAAGTATTGTAATAGTAAGGATTTTCAAATTCAAAAACTTATTTTGACTTTAAATACCTCTAACTTGAAAAAGAATGTCTGCAAATTAGTCTGTCAATACCTGGGGTAACAGTCAATATGAATTAATTGATGTTGTTCAAACTTTATATATCGATGTTTTATAGACTTACCTCACGTACTTTTTTCTAACATTTAAAATCAAAGTTAGCTTCACTTATTTTTGAATATTTGAAAATTTTTCTTAATGATTGTAATATTTGTTTTCAAAATCGGTATTTAAGAAGTGTTTTAATTGGCAAATAGAAATGAAGACCTATGTTTATTTTTCTAAAACAAACAAACAAAACATTAATTTTATAGCTGTTTGCTGATAAATGATTTAATTATGCTATTTAAAGAAATTATTTGAATAATTTTATTTAACTTTTATCTGAAAAGTGTTTCAAACTCCTATCAAAATTATGTTTATTAATTAATTAAATTTACTGGCACCCCGTCTTACTGCCAGTTCAGGTTATACGCTAATTTTATATAGTTACACTACTACTATATTTACTCTAAAGTATCAGGGGTGATAATGCTTAAATTTAAAGGAAATGTATCAATATTTATATGGAGGGAGGTTTACACCATTTAGTAAAAACAAACTAAGTTTATACTCCCTATCAGGATTCAAACCCCAAATTCCCCATAGTCTTTAGTCTAATGTAATGTGGGAGTGTCTTTGAATAGATCACTCGACCACTTAATTGGGAAAGAAAATGTATTGAGCGGTAGTTTACTGATGATCTATTTTTGAAAATTGTGTCACAAACCTTAATAGACTATGTGAGAAAGTATGTTTGATTGTGTCGTATTATTTATTTTTTCCTTCAGACAAAAGATGTGTGCAAGAAATCTCTAAAACCCGTTTTATTTTGTACCTTAGCATACCTACTTGTGTTACAGAAGTTTAAAATAACGACACAAGGAAAGAACTGTTTTGTCCCCTCATACTTTATCAAGGGGGAAAGTTTTTTGAGCGATTTCAGAGGGAGAACGAAGCAACGTTTCACAGGTAAATTGAAAATTACTTTTCCAAAACAAGATGTAAATATCACGTTGTATATTACTCTTCTATTTCTTGCTTTAATGATATATGACGATGCTTAGTTTTGTACTTTAGTCAACTTGACGTAATACTCAGGCTGGGAAAAGACTTACAATTCCAAAAAAGTTTTCTATTTTATGTAAGCTTCTTATTTTTAATAAAATAGTGTACGTATTATGTATTCCTAATAACAATTTTATATGGTTCTGCTTTAGAAGGCAAAGGGAACTCGTAATTATTAAAAAGTTTAATAAGTCACTTTTATAAAGTGATATTTTATAAATAATATTTCTATACGTTGTTTGTTATTTAAGATAGAATAATAACATTTGAAGCGTATACTTACATATTCGTGTTTAGTGAGTGTAATATTATATGTTTTAATATAATGTTATGCTGGTCACAAATTATATGCTTATTTAATATCAACATTATTAACATCCAAATAACTGAGGAAAATAATAACAAATATAATAATTAAATTGTTTTATATATAAAAAATGTAATATCTACAAACTGGTGAATTTATTACTTATTCAAATACTTTCTCTGTATACAAATATTTTTATTGTCTACTAATAATTTTACGAGCAACTCTCTAATTGCTTTTGAAAAAACTTGTTTTATTCACCATCGTAAAACCATCGTAAATTCACCGGAGAAATATATAGCTTTTGTCAATCTTTCCCTATCGCTGTAGCAAAAATTATAGTTTCTGCCTGTAGGAATAGAAGAACTGAATCTAAATGTTAACTATTATTCCTTGATTTTCCTTCAAATGAGCGAGTGGTCACACGGTCTATGTCACTAGAAAAGATATAGGTTAGTATGTTTGTAATTAGTAACACCAGTAACGAATCGCAGCTGGGTTCAATAAAGCTAGTTTTTAAAATGTAATATATGATATTATCTTAGTTTCCCAAATCTCCATACACGAATCCGTATACCATAGACTAACCCGTCAATAGCCCTTGTGTATAAAGTAGTAATTATTAAAAAAAATAGTTTACACTTTGTTTTTATAAAGACAGCAGCATTTAAAAGAGGAAGTTTAATAAATAATTTAAAGCACAGTTAAGTATAGCAAATATTTTCTAAGATAAAATCACTATGTATAAAATAATTCATTTAAATTTTAAGGAGCCTTTTTAGTTAATGGTCCTCACTTGTCAATATTTAAAGTTAATATTATTTGTTTATAAGACCAAAAGATGCTAGCTTAAAAGTAACGTATTAACGTATTTGTAGTACACAAGATATTTTAAAATCAACAAGTTTAGATAGTTTTACATACATAGTATGAACCNTTTGACTATTTTGGTCATATTTAAAAATATTGCCTTGCTAATATTTCAATGAAATAGAGAACTATACATTGGAAATAGGAAAGTTTGTAATGTTCAATTTTCATAGGAAGAGCTAAACAAACTATAAAATTTTATTTTAGGTGTTCATGCAACAACTCACATTAACTAGAGGCGTCACTTCTTGTATATACACCAAAACCTATCAAATAGCTCTAATAAAAGAAGTAGGGTATTATCACGGTTGAGTGTAAAAAAAAGTGTTTCTATATTTTAAAAGTTCTCCATACCAAAATATTACTGAATGAAAACAAAAATTCTTTCGATATTTTCATTATCAAAAAAAGCCAAGGTTATCAGGAAACGACTATAATAAATACTGCTTTATTTGACTATTTTGGTCATATTTAAAAATATTGCCTTGCTAATATTTCAATGAAATAGAGAACTATACATTGGAAATAGGAAAGTTTGTAATGTTCAATTTTCATAGGAAGAGCTAAACAAACTATAAAATTTTATTTTAGGTGTTCATGCAACAACTCACATTAACTAGAGGCGTCACTTCTTGTATATACACCAAAACCTATCAAATAGCTCTAATAAAAGAAGTAGGGTATTATCACGGTTGAGTGTAAAAAAAAGTGTTTCTATATTTTAAAAGTTCTCCATACCAAAATATTACTGTTAATCAGTAGAAGATTTAAGAAAATGTATTAGAAAGCACTTGGAACGATTGTGGAAAGCCATTAATTAAATTTAAAAATAAATCAATAATCTTGTTTTGGATTTGAAATTTAGACTCCCTGATTCAGAGTAAAACATCCTTGCGTTGAGCTTATTCTACATGTAAAGGCTTATTAATTATGTTTAAAATTATAATAATTTACCCATTTAAGTGGCCAAATAGTCTGGATAAGAGATTATTAACATGGGGGGCCACAAAAAGCGTTTTTGGGGGCCTTTGAAAAAATAGTTTAAATGTTGTTTGCATATGACAAATTAATTATATTAAATTCTACGTTTTGGAATAAAAATTCTTTGATCGTAAGCATGTAAGTACAGTAGACTCAATTTTATGAGGTAACAAAGGGGAGGGGATGACGAATATTATAAATCACAGATAGTACAAATAATCTACCTCTATTTACCAACGTCCTTCATAATTTGCTGCCCTTTGTTTCTACTTATTTATGTGAAAAGGGACTTTCAACAACGGTAAATATTAAGCAGTATAATAGACTCCGAATCGACTCCCGCGTGCAAATAGCATTTAGTAATACATTTGAAACAAAAATTGACAAATTAATAGAAGGTTTTCAACAACAAAGGTCCTATTAAATATATTTAAATAATTAAAATATAGTGAACGCACTAAGATGTTACATTTACTAAAATTGATTCAACTTATTTTAGTGAATTAAATCAATATTAAAATAGTAAAAATAACGTGAAAGATGATTTATTAAATAAATACCTCAATTTATCATGAATTATGAAGTCAAATAAATAGGTACAAGATCGCTTCTAAAATGTCATCCGTAAGATTGTTACATTAATAATGTTCTGGAGTTATTAAAATAACAGATAAACAAGGAAAGAATAATAATCTTTGATGATTAAAATATTTTAAGCAATAGAAGGTTATAGGATTGGCTGATATACGAACTGACTAATGGATAAATGGGCAATTTGAATAGAATGTAGTTAATAATACCTTAAAAATGTTAACAAAAACAATTATTAAATTTTTAATAACTTTGACATAAATTGTAGTTATTATTATTGTAGATATATTATAATTTTATATTTATCTTTAGTACAACTAAGTTATAATGAGTATTACTAAACACATATAAGAAAGCTAATTTCATTTTTTTATTTATTTGTTATTATAATCACTAAATAAAGCAACTCATTTAGAGTTAATCTTGATGTTTAATATTTTCATAAAAACTAGGGGAACGCGAAAATATTGCACTATATTTCGTGGACTACAAGTAATGAAAGGTTAAGAACCACTGATCTAGAGTGACAGTTTTGCGATAGACTGGCCTGCTGATGACAGAAATATCGGGACTTAATATTGGTGTACTGAAGATTGTTTCCCCTAAATGATTTCCTACTCTCCTTCCAATCAAATGCGCGTAAACTACCTCTAAAATGATTCTTTCCTCATCCATTCCAAATCAGAGTAGTAACTATCAGATCTTCATGTAACCTGAACATCTAGTAACAAACAATGATTTAAAAAAATGTTTTCCCAATTAAAATTTGTATAAATAAATATTGTAAGATATGTATCCATTAATTTTGTATAAGCCGTTTAACACCAAAATTATTAGATATTTATTCAAAGAGATTGGGAGGTTAAGTTGACGGAAATTTACTTTTATAGGCGTGGAGAGAGAATAGAAGACCTTACCAGTAAACCCCACATGAGAAATAAACCCTTCGTCAGCTAGATAGAGATTAAATATATGACTTAGGCCTACCTTCCCTACACAGATTATGAACCTTCATGAAATTATTTTGTTTAACTGAGGTATTCTTGCATTAACGTGGAGGGGGAGTGAAAACCCTTTTAGGAAAAAAATACACTCAGTACAACTAACCCGGATTCGAACTCCGATCGCCACCTTCTTCGGTGGTACATTGTATTGATAGATTGACGCCTTCAACTGAGAGGGATTCGAACCACGATCTTCCCGTAAATGACAATCAGGTCTATTGCAAGCATGATGCGTTAGATTGTGCTACTACCGATGCGTGTTGTATATAAAATATAATAAAAGTTGTAAGATACTTAGTATAGAAACCTTTTGCCAATGTCTGTTCTTCCATTTATTTATTTAGTTTAAATAAGTAATTGTGTTTAATATATATTATCAAAGTTACTTTCTATGACAATTCAACTCTTATTATTTACTCATATTGTAAGTAATAATCTACACAATCACATTCCACAAAAGTGAAACAAATATATGTTTTTAAACACAAAACAATTTGAGGAAGGACTGATAACTTGTCTAATTAATACCACCTTAAAGATTAACAAAGTTCGTTAAAGTAAATGCAAACATATTTCTATGGATGGCACGTTTCTTAAGGATGTAAATTATCTACAGGAGTTTGGAAAGACACGATTGATTTTATAAAGAAATATGAAAGAACAAAAGAGATCAAAAAACTTAATGAAACCCCTCCATGTGCTTGTTCCAAAGTTGCTTGCGCGGTTGTGTCATTATAAAGCAAACCCCGTCTCCTCCTTTTACCCTTCTTTGCCCCCCAATACTGTGAATCTTGCTGTTTGTTCTACATGTTCAGAAGCAAAGATAACAGCCCTTGCTCCCGCAGTTTTATCGGCCTTCTAGAGTTGGGGCTCTTAGCACGTTCTTTATGACGTCACAGAACAAACACACAGAGCCAGCCCATATCCTCACTGATAGGGGAGACCCCACTCAAGCTTTTTTACCACTCTCCGACCGAGCACCTTGAAATATGTCTAGCTTGTTCGCCCAGTTCCTATAAGCTTACCACTAATCAGGAGCTAATGCAATTTTCATCTCTCTTAAGCGGTGACGTCATGCAGACGTGTACGTACGGGTTAAGTGTTAGAAAAGATGCTGGTCATAACTTCGTCCAAAGAATGTCGATATTATTGTTATTATTATTATATATTAATCATTAATTAATTATGTATCACTATTTAGCCATTATTGTTTATTTTATTTTTCTTATTATACGTGCTTTTATGGTACTTAAGTACTTTTCAGTGCTAGCCTGTTATAACTTTTACTACTGTTGGCAAGCACTATAATAAAGGAAATTGAAATTATTATTATTATTATTATTATTATTACACACGGTTTAGTTTCTGTTTCAATTAGTAAACATTAACATACCAACTTTTATTCATCTGTGCAGAATAAATATAATATTTCTCTCAATTGTGGTCACTTGAACTAGATACCAGGCCAATATTGATTGGTTTGAAGGTAATATGCGGGTTTGATCTCGAATCCTGACCATGTGTACTGAGCTTTTATTCAATCAATTGTTACATATTCTTCCTTTATTAAAACTTGGGAACACTTCTTCGAAATTATATCGTACTTATACTTACCATATTAGTATAAATTGAGATACAATAAAAGTAAAGTGGTTTATTGGTTTAATTTTTGTAATTGGAAATATGGTGTTTATTTCAGTATTTGTTCTTATACCTATTTCCTGAAACTGTAGGCTATACAATTTTAATAAAGTTAATATTTAATTCATATTATAAGCGCTGTAAAACAGAATCAAATATAGTCATGTCAACTAGGAAGAAACCGTGTTTCGGATTCCACTTTAAACTGTAGCTCCTCCATTTCATTTCACAATCACCCTACCATCACACATTAGCGTAAGTGTGTATAACCCGAACGGGTAGTGAAAGGTCTTTGTATAGTTTAATTTGAATTAACTTCAACAAAACCAGTACTTGTTTGTTTCATTATTTTTATTTTACACTT
>CABFOW010000522.1:205485-251989 GCA_902141385.1 Timema californicum | reverse complement strand
ATATTGTTTGTCGAAGTCGAAGCCGAAGTTAATTAATATTCGCTTCGACTTCGAGATTCTCGAAGCTTCGCACACCCCTAATGCTAAATATAATACAGCCATTTAGTGGCAGTTTTCCTTTCTTTATGTAAATAAGCATGGCGAAGGTGTATTTTATGCAGTATTCAATATTTAAAAGCTATTTTAATCATTATATCCCACTTAAAAAATATGTTTTCCTTGCTTAAAGCTATTCAAGGATAGATAATTCGGAGACCTCTATTGTATGTAGTGTGGCTATGTTATTTAATGGCGCTCAATTGAGTTGTAGGTTTCAGATATCCATCTAATTATTAGAAGATAAAGTTAATTTAAACTTAATAATATTTTCAAAGAAAATTAAATACAATCATGGCCTTGATAGATGGTCGTAATTGTAGCCTTTTTATATATGTTTTTCAAAATTCGGATCCCGTAGTCCTATTAAAAATATATTTCTATGAATACAATTAAGACATTTACCTGATGGAGCGGAGAAGTCTGAGTTGTAATCTGAGATATTTTCCTGCCAAGTGGCATCATCTCTGCCATCCACAGTGGTACCTTCAATGTTGTAGTTTACCTATCGGAAATATTAAAATAATTAGCACATTCATATAAACTTGATTACTAACAAGATCATCTTACAAACAAGTTCAACAATTGTGTTTTCCCATCAGGGGTGTGCAAAGTCTACTTTTACGATTGAAGCAAACTTGAATCAAATATAGGAAATATTCTAAACGCCTAAGTGAAGTATGAATATTTTATGTTGAATCAAATATTATATTTTTGTCATTTATATAAGTTTATGCACTCAAATTACTTGGAAAATGTTTTATTGCACAATTGTTTCTAATATTTTATTTAATTCTGACAATTCAATTATTTCAGATTTTTGTTCCATATAAATATTATCTTCCATTGTGCATACTGATTGGCAAACTCTTCCTTCACCTCTGACAATACGTGTATTAAGCACAACTTGTGAATGTGTGGATGCCAGGCCTCCCCCGTTAAATTGTAAGTCCTCCCTTTCATATTATTATTATTATTATTATTATTATTATTATTATTATTATTATTATTATTATTATAACAATAATAATAATGTACATAACAGCTCAGAATGGCAATAAATGACCATTATTGGTGAAGATTTGTAAATTGTCAAAGCCAGAGTTTTTTTTTAAAGCAAAGTTGATATTTGTTTCGAAGCCAAGTCAAAGTTCTGGAGCTTCGCACACCCCTAGTTCCGACATTAATCTTATATGAATTAAGTAACACTTAGTTCTTATTAATATTTTGCTGAGTCAATATTTAGGCTGAGTGAACCATATTTAATGTAGCTTGCTAGCATTTAATAATCTTATTTATATTTAAATAGTTATCAATGACAACTTAGGGTTGGTTTTGTCAACCTCATTAGTCTATAGGGTGTCTGTCTACTGTTAGGAAGAAACCAAATTAGTGATTTTTTGGTGAACTGTTTTTTGACCACAAAGGTCCTTCAATAATTGGTCGAACATTATATAATGCATATACAAGCATAATAAACTCACACTCAACATTAAACTTTAAGTTGATGGCAAACGTTAACCTTGTTCTTAGTAACATGGTAAAAACACCTAGGCAACTTGCGACTATCACATGGCCCAACATTAGATGTGTTTGCATTGTTACGATGAGTGGGAAATTCAAGCAAAAATATTTTCGTGCCTTTATGGTCAAGATATTGAAAATTTGTGACTTTTCAGGGATTTTCGTGACCTTTTTGGAATAAGTGACTTTTTCGTGACCCTGGCCTTGGCCTATTAGTAAATATCATTTTAAGATAAATAAAGTATCTAATCAAAGAAATCTGAACTGTTTAAAAAATATTTTAATTTCTTCTATTAAAGTTGGCCCGTTATCATCCATTTCTTCCAACGCTTTGCGCCAGCTTGGGATAAAAGCTACCAGTACAACCTACAACCATCTTAATATTATGTTGTTTTAGTGTGTTTTATACAGAGATGCACTAATAATTACAAGACCTACCAAAATGCAGCCCCAAGCGAGCCATTTATGGTAAGATGCAGCAATTTTTGTGGTAGTTTTACAGTATTCTTGGCAGTTAAAATATGGAAATAATAAACCTTTAGTTTTAAGCATATTTGTAGCCTACAATGTTGATTTGTTGGTGCACATGTTAATCCCTGGGTTAATTTAAGCCCTTTTTTTTTTAAAGTAAGGGTATCCTCAAATTTCACCAACACAGCCCCCCCACCCTCCCTTGCGAGATTCTGAGGTACCACAAATATTAAAAGTTTAAAACATTTTTCTTATGTTGTATCTTATTTTCAAGAGATAAGGATGCCTTAAAAAGTATCTTTTGAAATTTCAATTAATTTTTTCCCTCCGCTCTACTGGGGGATATTTCATAACCCTACCCCTGAGAAAAATTCTGTAGGCACCCTTTGTTTGTGTATGAAATTTCCACTGAATGAAAGTTTTGCCAATGAAATTTCGACATTCCAAATTATATAACTCTATAAGGAAAATCTCTTTTTGCTTTATGAGGTAATTGTAATATATTTGGAAGAAGGTATAGGAAAGGTGGATAGAAACATATAAAAGGGGGACGGACAAAATATGGCCTTTACAATGAAAAGAATAACACAGTTCACACTTTACACTGCTGCCAATGGACAAAGAGGTAATGGCTGCCTCAAAAGGGGAGAAAAAAGAAAAATGGCTATTAATGATAGAACACATAGATAGGAACATGTAAAAGGTATAACATAAAGAACAAACACAAGAAAAGGACATTTACCATTTTTCTTTTTTCTCCCCTTTTGTGTTTTTATGGTTTTCTCTTTTAGGAAATTGTGTTGCGCATTTAACATTCCTCCCTGATGAGTTCCGATAGAATGAAACCTGGGTCGGGGGATTGGGCGGTGACGATCAATTTTCTTTAAGAGGCAACCATTACCTCTTTGTCCATTGGCAGCAGTGTAAAGTGTGAACTGNGTTCCGATAGAATGAAACCTGGGTCGGGGGATTGGGCGGTGACGATCAATTTTCTTTAAGAGGCAACCATTACCTCTTTGTCCATTGGCAGCAGTGTAAAGTGTGAACTGAATTCTTCTTTTCATTCTAAAGGCCATATTGTGTCTGTCCCCTTTTTATATGTTTCTATCCACCTTTCCTATACCTTCTTCCAAATATAATATAACATTCCAAATTAGGTAGTTTTAATTGCAACCATTTTCCTTTGCTATTTCACTTTAGTAGTGGCAAATTGTTAAATGTAAACATGACCTTTCTCTTAGCTTAGTTGGTAGTGTGTTTGTTAGTCTACTGAGCTAAGGCTCCTGAGTTCGATTCCCAGTATGGTTGAAAAATTTGTTGGTGAAACGTGGGTTTACTCTTTCAGTGATGAATTAACGTCCAAGGGCTGGATGTTGTGTTTGTTCTAGTCTTAAGTTAGATTATAAGGCATATGAAACTACGACAGACCTAGTTAACTGGTAGTGGACAATATATGGCTTGAATAAATAATAAATGATCCAGGCCATTTTAATTTTTTTTAGGGATGGCTCCTCAAATCTCTCGAATTCTTAAGAATATTGTAGATTCAAGAACATCTCTGATTCAAAACTAAGATCCTTTATTTGCAACTTTGGAAGTGATATTTGTTTTGAAGTTCTACTACTGCTTATTGATGGTTCAGAACCAAATATAGTTATAGGATGAACTTAGCCCGGTCTCAGACCAGTAATTTAACACAAATGAATGTATAAATGTTATAATGAATGGTTTATATGAGAGAATGTCAACATTTAGTTACTATTTTTTCCCTCCTACTATTCTATTCTATTTATTATTATTAGCACCGCGTCTTACTACCTGTTCAGGTTATACGCACTTACGCTAATGTGTAATGGTAGGGTGATTGTGAGATGAAATGGAGGACCTACAGTTTAACGTGGGATCCAAACCACGGTGGAGGCCTAGCATTCCTCACATTCACNTGTGAGATGAAATGAAGGACCTACAGTTTAACGTGGAATCCGAACCACGGTGGAGGCCTGGCATTCCTCACATTCACAAGATGTCTTGTCAGAGGTGAAGGAAGGGTTTGGTAATCAGATAAATCTTTGCCAGGACCGAGGATTGAGCCCCGGCCGCCAGCATAGAAGTCTGACACCTTACCCCTAGACCGCCAGTTCACCTCTCTATTATATTTATATTTCCTCTTATTTAGATAATTTTTTTTTCCAAGATTTGGATTCTGATTCAAGAATCAGATTTGAAAAATAACAAATTCTGCCAAACTAGTTTTTTCCCTCAAATATATTTAAGTCTGGTGTAGTCACGTTTTTTTCAATGTGAGGTCAGATCCATGAAAAAGGAGCAAAATTTCAAGTGTTAAGTATTCAAAATTGAGAAAAACCGCAATTGTGACATTTCTAAGAAAAATATTTTTATGCCTTTAAAATAGTTAAAGAGTTTTCTATGTAATTAATTAATATTTTATAAGTTTCATAATTGCTTCCAACTTGCCTGCTTGCGCACACGTTTGCCTTTGCCAAGTGTCCTGGCCATATCTTCTTGCTGTTGTTCGTAGTGATGCCTGAGAAGCTTCACCCAGTACGCTGGATCAGTGTTCTCTGCTTCCTGCTTTATGATCTCTGTTGGCTCTTCCTCCTAGCACCACAAAATGTATGTTATTTACAACTAAGCCAACCACTCTATGGACTTGCCTACACTTTCAAATTATACAACTAAGGAGAAAATGTTGTCCCACCTTTGTAGTAGTTTTTTAGTAAAGAGTTTTTGGTTACAGATCCATAGATTCTGGGGTTGGTTCCCGGTACTTACAGATTTTTCTGTGAAGCAGTGGGTCTGAAACGAGGTCAGCTCAGCCTCATGAGAATAAATAAGGAGCTACTTATATATGATTAACGGCCAGAGGCTTGCAGCGCTAATCTCATGACACCCTCTATCCACAAAAAATGTGCACTATCATCACCAACAGATGACATCTGCTTGGTCGATATGGCTCCATTGCGGGCTAATGCTATAATTTTATTTTTTGAGAAACAAGTGTTAGGTTGATAAGTCTGATTTAACTTAAAGAGATCTTAAATAAAAACTCACCTCTTCTCCTTCCTTAGTGACATAGCTTGCAACCTTGAATGAAGAGAGGTACTCATTGGCCCAGTTCTCCTTCTGTTCGATGCCTTGCTTCGATCTGTCCAGCAGTCCGTCAATAGCTTTGTCATCATAGTGGATGGCTTCATCCTCCTTCCCCTAAATAACAGATAAAAATAATATTAATGAATATTTTAGATAATAATATAAGGATGCCAAATAAAATTATGGAAATGATGTAAGAAAAAGGTCGCAATGGAGTTCTAGAAAGAGATGAGCGGAGTAGATAACAGAAAGTGTGAAAGTGAGAGGGAAAGAAAGGAAGTGATTAAAGGTGGTAGATTGGTGGAACAATAAAGGAAGAGGGAAGCATTTTACTAAACTGACCCGGCCAAAGGCTGGAAATAGCTTATGATTATAATGACAAGTGTAAGCATCAGATGGTGACATACCTCTTCCTCCTTGAAAAGCTCTTCCGTCCCGAATCTGAGGATATCATCCAGCTCTTGTTTGGAGAAGGTGGTTCCTCGACCCCCCATACCGGGTCGCACCACTAAATGAGTCAGCATCATCTTCCTCTTGGCAACCTGCGTCACACGTTCCTCCACAGAGTTGCGAGTCACAAACCGATAGATCATAACCTATACAAGATGGCAAATATGTTATTAACTTTCCTTTAAGTTTATAACAAACAATGTAAAACATGATATACACATCCAAACATTATATCATAGCATAAACATATATTTCATTCATATACATATTTGGGACATTAGAAAACTAAATAAAATCAAAAACCCTCTTATTTTAACCTGTATGAATTTTGAACAAGTATGAAACTATGTATTTAACTTTAGCATGAAAACATCTTAAGCAGGGACTTTCAAATTATTGATAAAAAACACATTTTATAAAACTTATTTTACACAAATTGAGCTTTTTGTTAACCTTATTGGCCTGGCCGATACGATGGGCCCGTGAAAAGGCTTGAATGTCGTTGTGAGGATTCCAATCTGAGTCGTAGATGATAACCGTGTCTGCTGTTGCTAAGTTGATACCCAAGCCTCCAGCCCTATAAACAATCAGAAACATTTCCTTGAACACTATTCTCAGGACATAGGATGGCAATCAACTAATAATTATAAATGGATTACTCAACTACTTTAGAGTAGATGTCAATTTTTTTTTAAATCCGAAAATTTGAGCTATTTTGCTTATGAGAGGTTTAGCCTGTTTTAACACTCAATTGAAATGTCACCTGACCGTGAGATTGGTATGAGGCGAACTTCAGAGCAGAAAAGGAGTTTAGGTTGTTTAAAAATAGGGTTAGATTGTCTTGGCCAACTGTCCACACCAGGCAACATTTCTTGATGTGGACATTTGGCTGTCAGATGGCTACTTCAAAACTTCGATACATCTTAAACCCACGAATAGACAACAATATCTTCATTTTGATAGCTGCCACCCATTTAACACTAAAAGATCTATCCCATACATTCTTGCCATAAAGGTTCACCCCATCTCCTTCTATCCAGAAAGTCTTCAAAATCACCTTGAAAACCTTCATGAGACCTTTACAGAGAAAGAATACCCTAAACCTCTCAATGATAACTTACTTTCCTAGCTGAAACTTCACAATCACACAAGCCTGAAAAACCATATACTATACATCTAGTGACTAAGGGCCAGTTTCATAGTCAAGTTTAGTACGCCTCAAGTGCGGCGCTACACTAAGTTCATGACGACACCTACCTAAACCAAAATGGAATGGGCCAGTTTCCTATGTGAGAATGGCCCATTCCATTCGAGTTTAGGTAGGTGTCGTCATGTACTTAGTATAGCGCCACACTTGAGGCGTACTAAATTTGACTATGAAACTGGCCCTAAGTACTAACCAGGCCTACAAAAGATAAACAAAGTATTAGTCAGGTTTTCACATATTGGAATCGTCCAGCCGTACCGACAATATTCCCAAAAAACCACCAGTCCTTGTGTATAAACAGCCTCCATCACTTAGAAATCCTCTGGTACACCCTAAACTCGAAACTGAAAATGACACAACACTCATTCAACCACAACAAGGCTCTCAGCCCTGTAACAAAACAGCTTGCAAAACCTGCCAAATACATCATTCAGCAGCCACTTTCTCTAGCAACATCACCAACTCCATCTATACCATCTAAGGCAATTACACATGTGAGTCCAGTAACCTAATTTACCAATTGGAATGCTAACAATGTACTGCACCATATATTGGCTTCACCAATGAAACTCTTTGTGAACGATTGGACACCGCCATTACACCAAAATCCAGAAAAACCAGTTTCAGCATACGCCTTCACTGGTAACCTCAACTTCAAGGACTGCTACAATGTCAAGGTGTTAAAATCATTCAACAAGACACAATGTAATATGCCTCAGTTAAGAATATGGGAACTAGCACATCAATGGATCACTAAGTCTAGAAAACCACCCAACCTAAATATTCGCTAATTTCAACCTAGAGGCTACACCAGCACCACCTACCATCCAGAGAGTAATAGAGAAACCGTCAAAGAATTTAAACTCCATCAGAGAAGTTTTCATCCTTACCAATCCTGTTGGCATCACTGAAGACAACATCCTTTTTAGTCTAATTACTACTACTTCCTGAGCAAGATGCTATAATAGTATCGAAATAGAGAAGTGTGTGTAAATATGTGTTAGTGTTTTTACTTTTATTTGTGCTCTACCATTTTCCTAATATTCTATATTATGATTTATTACAAATTGTTTTTGCTCAATGCACTTTATTTCATACATATTATTATAAAAAAAACAAATAAAATGTGTTTGTGTTTTTTAAATAAATTTCTGATTTAAAAATATATTCAACCTTTCTGAAAATTATATTATTATTTAACTTACCTTGTTGAAAGCAGGAAAACAAATTGCTGTGCCCCTGGAGCATTGAATCTGTCAATAGCTTCCTGTCTGAGTGACCCTGTAATACTGCCGTCAATACGTTCATATTTGTAGCCTTCCCCATCAAGGTAGTCCTCCAAAATATCCAACATTTTTGTCATTTGGGAGAAGATCAACACTCTGTGAAATGGAGAAAAAATAGTTGAAATTTATAAATAATTGTTAACTAAACTTGTATCATAATGTAAGCAATTTAGGGGTTTGTGAGTTAAGATTTTCAAGTCGAGTTTAAATGAGATTTTGAGAAAGTTCCCTGGTGCCGGGTCTGGTCAAGTCGAGCTTGAGTTCAATAAATAGTAATGTAATGAATATTAAGCTGACTCAGTAATTATTATTTATCTTTAAATTAAACATTGAAAGGATAGGAGGGCAAGGCCTACAAACTTACCAGAAAACTGTAGACCTCAAAGTTCACAGTTAAAAACCCACTAAAACACATAATTATGTAATTTTCGGGGTACATCAGTTTCCTTCTTAAGCAGAAGAAAGTAAAACACAGCTGCAAACATTGCAAACATGATTTACATACTAGGTGCTAAATTGATAAATTAAGTTGATATCACAACATGTTATTTTATTCACGTAACATATTTTTCTAAAAGAGGAAACCAAAAAAACACAAAAGAGAGAATAAGGAAATAAGTAAAGAATGTTAAGACCCATAAATAGGCACAACTACAATAAAAGAATCCAAAAAGTGAGAGTGTTTCCTTCAAGAGAGAATCTTTTAATAAAGCATGCAGAAAATAATAACATGGTTTGACATCTAGAATGAGCAGTCACATTTTGAAATGACATATTCATGGGGAGGGGGGCAGGTAATGAGGATGGAAAAGAGAATGATGAAGATAAATTATATATGGAAAGGACAGTAAGAAAGAGGTTAAAGGAGCATATATGAAAATGTGCAAGTGAGAGGAAGATGGAGGCATTTGAATAAACTATCCCTTCCACAGGATGGAAACAGTTGTTGATGATGATTGGTGGGCTGGCTATGATCTAGATGTGTATCCTTCTCACTGACCTGTGATTCTCTGCCTTGAGTTTGTGTAGCATGGTAGAAAGAAGAAGCAACTTTCCAGAAGCCTTGGTAAGTGCTTGACTCTCATAGGCTCCAGAAACTGTTGTTGGAGCCTCCTGGGCGGCTGCAGGGAACAGGTACGGATGGTTGCAGCATTTCTTCAGGTCCATCATTATGTTCAATAAAGACACCTGTATACACAAATGTATACCTTAACTCCAATTCACAAGCACTATCTTGATATACATTTTAAATTATCATTTTATACAGGATAGTTAATATCAAGATGTAGATCTACTTGCCTGCTGGCCACCACCCTTCGGGTTGAGCGCCTCAAAGTTTCTGGTCAAAATGAACTTGTAATATTTCTTCTGCATGGGCGATAGCTCTACACGCACAATGAATTCAGACTTGGAAGGCATGCCCTAAAAAATAAACAATCAGGTGGTTTTAAACATACGTGAATACAGGCATGGTAGGACCATTTAAGCGTTGAAAGCACTGCTGTATATTTTAAGTGAAATAAAACCTAATTTCATGTTTACAAATATCTTTTAAATAATAAACCTAATATATTTTATAATTTTGGCAGCATTTTTGTTTGAGCTTCATAATTGTTGAGCATGAATGTGAGGTTGACCTCACCCCAAGGACCTACTAAAACATACTCAAACTTGTCAAATGTGTATTTTGATGATCTGATATACTTAATGTTTGCTTAGGATTAATTGCAAGTACTTATATTTATTGGATAATAAGAACACATAAAGAACAAGACTTATTTTCTCCAATATATTAAGAAACGCTTCACTGTGTGTGAGCTTCAAGCAGTCAATAATTCTCACCTTAAGGACATCAGCCTTAAGTCTTCTCAGCATGTGAGGCCCCAACATCTCGTGAAGCTTCTTCACTTGGTCCTCCTTCGATATGTCTGCAAACTCATTCTGGAAGGCTGACAGGTCGTTGAACTTCTCTTTGCAAAGGAAGTTGAGCAGATGGAACAGTTCCTCTAGATTGTTCTGGAGGGGCGTTCCAGTAAGTAGAAGCTTGTAAGCAATGTTATAGCTCGCCAGCAAACGGAAAAACTAGAAATAAAACAAATTAATATGAATTAAGATTTTAAGAGCTCCAAGAAATTAAGAGGTTTGAGTTTCTTAGTGAAGCTGGAATAAGGAATGTTTCTAAAGTGTAAGCTTAGGTGTCAACCAATCTTTCAGTATACAAAAAACAAGTGATTCCGGTCAGAGACGCTTATTTGTGGTACATAAAATGATTGGATTTCGCTAAATAATATTCCAATATTTAAAGTATGTGATGATGATGATAATTTTTCAATTTACTTTATAATAATAATAATAACAAAATAATTTTTTTAAATCGACTTAAGCTTTTTTTAAGGAATAAAAATATTACAGCTAAATTTCTCATTCTTAAATTTTAATTATCATATATTGTCTTGGAAATGAATAATTAATAAGACAGTGTAGAAACACTGAACAGTAATGTAAAGTAAGTGATGGTGAAGGGAACCAATCTGAAAGTATAGTTAGGTTAGTTCTAGATAGGAATGAATTAACACACTTTTACACTTCCCACTTTTTAAACTATCACAGTTGCACATTGTTTTGATTTTTCAAGAAATATTCCTTTTTTTATATGAAGAGAAACATTAAAAACCTATGATAATAATTTGATATTTCAAATAATTCCAAATAATTCGATATTTAATATTATTCAAGAAACATGTAGTTACATATCATATCTTTCTGTGTGTTTTATAGGTTTTTAATGTGTCTCTTATATGAAAAAGGAATCTCTTTGAAAATTAAAAACAATGTGCAAATGTGGAAGTTTGAAGATTTGGGAGGTGTAAGTGTGTACAGAGAAATGAAGAGAAGTGTGTTTCTATCTAGGCCTAACCTAACTATCCTTTCAGGTTTGCTTCCTCCTCTATCACTTACTTATTGTACAGTGCTTGTACACAGTCTTACTACACATCATTCTTAAATTTAATATTGAAAATAAAATAGAAGGGCAAGGCCTATACATTTACCAGAAAGCTGTAGGTCTCAAAAGTTCACAATTAAAACACATAATTATGACATTTTCGGGATACATTAATTTCCTTCTTCAGCAGATGACACTAAAACTGAAGAAGGGGATTGATTGAGGTATTCTGAGAATTTAATAATTATGTGTTTCGTTGTGTTTTGATAGTGAACTTTGAGACCTAAACTTTTCTGGTAAGTGTGTATTCCTTGCGCTTCTATCCTTCCTTTGAATGTTTAACTAGGTTTTAAAATAAATTTCAAAACTAGTTTTTAATTTTGAAAAAGACAAAGCTGCTTGATATGTTCAAATTAAGCTTTGAAAACTATTTTCAAAAATTCATAATTTGTATGTATTAAATATTATAAAATAATTGTGAAAAAATATAGCTTAATTTTCAGTTGAGCTCAATTTGTTACTGAAATTATTGTTTTTTGCACCGTGTCTTACTACCTGTTGGGGTTATACCCTTAAGTACTAATTACACTAATGGATTAGGAATTGGGAAAGTTAAATTTAGAGGAACTGAACTCGCATTTGTGTGGAGGGAGAGTGGAAAACCTTTCGGACCTCCCCCATTCCCCAGTTCACCTGACCGAGATTCAAACCTCGATCTCTACATCCTCAGCATTCTAGCTAGCCCAAAACTAGTGTGTTAACCAACTATACTACCCAAGCAGGTAAATTTCTAGTTGTAATTATATAAATTGACCGGATGGGTTCTTAAGGGTATGATCTTGACTGACACAATTGCTACAAAAACCTAAATTTTGATTTAGATCGGCAATAAGTTAACACTTAACTATTTTAAAATGATAGATTGAGTTACTTCAAAATTAGTAAAAAATTGGTGAGTCAACTTAGTATTCTCAATCAGTGAACTCTATTCAATTAAATGGATGCATTGAAAGTGTACTGTTTTAGCCATGTATCCAACCCCAATCTAAATTTTCATAATTGTAATTAAAGTTTATTTAATAATGTGTTCTCAAAATAGCTAATATTAAAAGGTACATAAAAATAAAATTCATTTATAAATGGATATAAATTATTTTACTCATCAATGCACATTTAACTTCCTGCTGGTGTTTTAAAATATGAGTATATATGTAAAGAATTTAAGTTTGTCTAACTTCTCAAAACTTTTGAAAATATTAAAGATACAAATTATGTGTACAGATCAAATATTGTTGTCTAATATTTTTTTTACAGAATATGTTGTGTAGTATCTTGATAAGGTCTAGTACAACATGATGGCAAAACATACCTTTGACTGGTTACTCTTAAGTCTGTGCGCCTCGTCCACAACAAGCACTGCCCAATCAATTGAGCCCAAGCAGGCAACATCTATCGAGATCAGCTCATAACTGGTCAGGAGAACATTAAACTTTATGTTGGCTGAGCGAATCTTGGAAGCACGCCCTCCTCGCACAGCTCCCTCCTCGAAAGACAATTCATTCTCACGAATCACTGCACGAGAGTCCTTGTCGCCGACGTATGTAACAACATAAAATTCAGGAGCCCATGTCTCAAACTCTCTCTCCCAGTTAATAATGGTCGACAAAGGAACACTAAGCTGAAAAAGAAAAACGATAAGGATTACAACAAAACTCATTTATTAAAAGTGATTTAAAATGAAAGTGGGCCCTTTAAATCCTCAATGACTTTTGAAGAATTGAAATTATGCATTTGGACTTCAATAATATTTAATATATTCAATTCAAGTTTGCTTTGGATTGATAAAGTGGACTACGCACAACCCTAAAGTGTTTCTATACTGTCTTATAAAATATATATCAACATACTTTTGGCGGATTGTGGGATTTGCAACAGCTTAAAACCAAAACAAAATACATTCTAGAGTGGTTGATTTTATTTATTTAATAGATTAATATAATATTTGAATCAATATCGATATTAATGAAGCTTCGCAGACTCCTAATAATAACTTTCATTTTGGATACAATAAATCCTAGTACTTACCAAGAAAGGTCCTTTGCAGTGACCCTCCTTATAGAGGGAATACAAGAACACTACAGTCTGAATAGTTTTTCCAAGACCCATTTCGTCTGAAAACAAACAAATAAAATTAATAAAATGATTCTATATCATTTCTATATTTGTTAATGGAGAGCGCCGATACGAAGAGAGAATGGTTGATTTAAAGCCACAGAATACATACCAGCTAAAATGGTGTCTATGCCTTGGCACCAAGAGTATCTCAGCCAGTTGAGTCCTTCTAACTGGTACGGGTGAAGAGCCATGCCAGTCTGGTCGACATAATCAGGTTGTTTGTCCAACTTCTTCTTTAGATCTGTCATAGGCTTGTCTGGTGGAGGTGTGTAACGACGACTGGAAAATATTAACATTTTTGATTCGAGGTATTTTATCGATTAATAATATTTCATAAGAAATCTATAGTTCCTATACAGTGAGTGTAGTCAAGTGACAACTAGCAGAAAGTTATTTATTGCAAACATTGGTTGAATTAATTATTAAAATTTTTTGATAAAACTTTTCATTTATTACTAAACAAATAATAATTTATTTCAAATAGGTTTGCACTAACTTTCAGATACATTTTGCAATAAAGAACTTGCTGTCAGTTACAAACACTCAAACCATAGATGAGCTAAAACTGATGTCTAAAAGTTTTGAATCTAAGGGTGTGTGAAGCTTCGAAACTTCAACTTTGCTTCAGAACAAATATCAGATCTGATTTTGTTTGAAAAATGTCCGGTTTTGACAAATTATTACAAATCTTCAACGTTAAATGTAACAGCCAAAATACTCTATTTATAAGCAATTATTGCCATTTTGAGATGTTATACATTACTGTTGTGTGTAATAAATAAACATTCTCTTAACTAGGCCTATAATAACAAACACGAGTTTAGTAACTATTCTAATTTTAGATTTATGAAGCCACTTCTCTGATGACATCACCAAAGCGTTTAACGTTTTGGAAGAAGATAAACATTGACTATTTGTTTTGTTAACGTGATAGGGCAGTGTAAATGCGGTAATATAAGTATCGTTAGTGCCGCCTGAAATCACATCCATTCATTCAAGATGTCCGTATTTTTGACGCATATAGAAAAGCTGGGAAAGGAAAACTATGATACATGGAGACAACAAATGGAAGCAATTTTAATTAAGAACGACCACTGGGAATACGTTGATGGAACTAATCCTAGGCCTAAAGCGGCTGTAAGTGCTGACGCGGAAGCAATTGCTGATACCGCTAGACACGCGGCCACGTGGGACAAAGCTGACCGTAAAGCTAAAGCTGATATTATTTTAGCTGTGAGTCCTACAGAACTTTGTCACATAAGACATTGTGAAACATCGCAAGACGTTTGGCAAAAACTAGAACTAGTTTACCAGTCTAGAGGGCCTGCAAGAAAAGCTACACTTTTGAAAAAACTCTTGTTCACAAAAATGCAAGAAGGAGAAAACATGGCGGATCATCTCACGAATTTTCTCAACACAGTTGACAAACTCAATGAAATGGATATTCGCATTTCTGAAGAATTATTAACCATCGTGTTATTATACAGTGTGCCAGATAGCTACGATAATTTTCGTTGTGCAATCGAAGCTAGAGATGAACTACCGGACACAGAGTCTTTGAAAGTAAAACTTCTAGAAGAATTCAGTGCAAGACAGGACAAGAAAGCAGACTTAAATGGTGCGGGCGCTTTCTATGTAAAATCTTCCATAGGGCGAAGTCTAAATAAAAACAAACCTCCGGATAAAAACTGTGTAGGCCTACCTACAAATCAAAATAATAAAGTTTTTCAGATCCAAGGTCAAAGTGGTGTGCAAAATCAAAATAGGAATTTTAAAGCATCAAAACGGTTATATAAGTGTAACTATTGTAAAAAATTGGGACACAAGGCAGCCGATTGCTGGACAAAAATGGCGAATAAAAAGCAAGTTTCGATGGCATCAGAGCAAACCCATGCAGCAGCAGAAGAGATCGTGACATTGACATCATCTTCAGTGAGCACTCTCTGTGCGAAGTTAACGAGAAGAGATGACGTGTGGTGTGTTGACAGTGGAGCAACAACACACATGTGCCGCGACAAGAATAGTTTTTTGGAACTCACGCCAACCATAAGTCAGAAGGTTAGGTTAGCGGATGACAGAACAACTGACATTGAAGGCATTGGAACTGCAGTAATGAATGTTTCAAATAAAAAGGGCCAATTTGTAAAAGTGAGGTTAGAAAACACTCTTTTTGTACCCACACTTAAGACAAATTTATTTTCAATTTCAAAAACTGTTGAAAAAGGGCGAAGCGTGTGTTTTAATGCAAATGATGCTGAAATTGTCGAAAATGGTGAAGTGTTGTTAACTGCTCGTAAACGTGGAAATTTGTATTTTATCGAACCTTACATGCAAAGTGAGAGTTCGACACATGTAGCTAACGTGAGTAAGGCAGGCAATCTTAGTGAACTTGAAAAGTGGCACAGAAGATATGGACATTTAAATGCGTATGACTTGCAGAAACTTGTTCAGAAAGACATGGTTAGCGGTATGAATTTTAAGAAATCGGAAACATTTTCAACATGTGAAACCTGTATCTTAGGAAAGCAAGTTGCTACGCCTTTTCCAAAAAGGTCTGAGTCGAAGAGTGAAAAATTACTTGAATTAGTGCACTCAGATGTTTGTGGCCCAATGAGAGTGAAATCTCATGGTGGTGCTTCTTATTTTGCAACGTTTATCGATGATAAATCTAACTGGGTAGAAGTTCATTTTCTAAAACATAAAAGTGACGTGAAAAAGGCTTTTAAAACATTCAAAGCATTAGCGGAAAACCGTCACGAAAGGAAAATCAAAACTTTGCGGACAGACAATGGCCTGGAGTACTGCGGAAAAGAGTTCACAGAAGAAATGCGCATCGCAGGGATAAGAAGAGAACATACCGTAGCAGAAACTCCAGAACAGAACGGCAAAGCTGAACGCATGAATCTCACGCTGGTGGGGATGGCAAGATGTATGCTGTTGGAGTCTGGCTTACCAACAAGTTTTTGGGCCGAAGCGATTGCCACAGCTGCTTACATCAGAAACAGATGTCCATCAAAACAGCTGGAAGAACAAACCCCTTATGAAATTTGGTTCGGGCTAAAACCAAAAATAGGACATTTCAAGACGTTTGGTTGCAAGGCATATATGCTGAATAAGGCCCCAAATAAAGGAAAGTTTGACCCAAGATCCAAGCCAGGTATTTTTGTGGGTTACTCTACTGAATCGAAAGCGTATCGAATTTGGGACCCAGAAAAACAAAAAATATTGAGAAGCCGAGATGTAAAATTTTTGGAAAATTTTGAAACTGTCAAAGTTTCGGATGAACAAAAGGAGTGTGCGAACTTTGAACCTTCTTACTTATATGTTGATAACAGTGTGAAAGACCCTATTTCTAATGCTGATGGACATGTAGATAAAGTTCAAGAAAGTGATCCCATTGATCCTGATAGGCCTATTGAAGTCAATGAGAATTACCTCAAATCAGAAAATTTAAGCAAAGACTGCACAGTGATTGAGAATAAGAGGGGGCCTGGTCGACCTAAATTGATTAAAACAGGAAAGCCGGGACGACCAGCAAAACATTTTAATCTGGTTACGCCAAAACCTGAAAGTGCGAGCTTGATGTATGAAGAGGCAGTAAATCCATCTGTACAAGAAGCCTTAGAAGGACCTTATGCAGCTGAGTGGCAGAAATCGATGGAAGCTGAGTTCAACGCTCTGACACACAGCAAGGCCTGGACATTGAAACCACGCCCAAAAGATAAAGCTGTCATTGGTTGTCGGTGGGTACTCAGAACAAAGTATGGGCCAGACGGTAATGTCGAACGCCGGAAAGCTCGGTTGGTAGCGAAGGGCTATAACCAACGCCCAGGGATTGATTTCCATGAAACATTTTCACCTGTTGCAAGACTTAGCTCAATAAGACTAGTTGCTGCCCTAGCAGCTGAGTTAGGCCTTACTTTGTATCAGCTTGATGTTGTAATGGCCTACATAAATGGAGATCTTGACGAACAGATCTATATGGAACAGGCGGACGGTTTCATTACCCCTGGAATGGAGCGTCTAGTTTGTTCACTCGAAAAGTCCATATATGGCCTAAAGCAGTCGGGCCGACAGTGGTTCAAAAAGTTGCACGAGAGACTAGAAATTTTTGGACTCAAACAATTAGATTGTGACAAGTGTGTGTACCACATGAATGATGGTTGTGTGACTCTTATCGTGGTTGTTTATGTAGATGATTTGATCATAGCTACAAACAGTAAAGAAGCCTACACAAGATTGAGAGACGATTTGTCTCAAAACTTCCAAATGAAAGACTTAGGAAAGCTGCACTACTGTCTTGGAATTGAATTCAAACAAGATGAAAATTCAAAGTTGGTCACTATGTCACAGAAATCGTACATAGAAGATGTTCTCAAAAAGTTCGGAATGCAAGACTGCAAACCGGTAAATACCCCATTAGATGGAAACAGCAAATTATCCAAAGCCATGGAGCCATCTACGGAGGAGGAGGCAGAGGAAATGAGCGAAGTTCCGTACCAGCAACTCATCGGTTCTCTGATGTACCTCGCAGTATCTACACGACCAGACATTGCGTATGCGGTGAGCTCTTTGAGCCAGTACAACCTAAACCCCGGAAAAGGACACTGGGTTGCGGCGAAGCGCGTCTTACGATACTTGAAAGGTACGAGCAACCATGGACTAGTCTACAAGAGATCTGGCGCTGAACTGATTGGATACGTGGATGCAGATTGGGGAGGAGCCCTTGATGACAGAAGATCATACACAGGCTACGCCTTTCAAGTGGCAGGCTCTGCCGTGACATGGGAGGCGAGAAAACAATCCACCGTGGCTCTTTCAAGCACTGAAGCAGAGTACATGGCTCTTACGGAAGCAGCAAAAGAGACAGTTTACTTACGAAACCTGTTAAAAGAAATCGGGTTCTTGAGTGTTAATGCAATACCAACTCTTGTTTATTGTGACAATCAAGGAGCAGAAAAGCTCATGCATAATCCTGTGTACCACTCTCGTACCAAACACATTGACATTCGGCATCACTATGTGCGTGAAGTTTTTGAACGAGGCGAAATCAATGTGAAATACATTCCAACAAACAAGATGGTAGCTGATGTGCTCACGAAAGGACTGTTCGGACCAAGCCATCATCAGTGCATACAAGGACTTGGCGTGATAGACATTAATAAAGTTAACGCGTGTTTGAGAGGGGGTGTTGTGTGTAATAAATAAACATTCTCTTAACTAGGCCTATAATAACAAACACGAGTTTAGTAACTATTCTAATTTTAGATTTATGAAGCCACTTCTCTGATGACGTCACCAAAGCGTCTTGTGCAACGTCTTTGTTAGTTCCGGTCTATATCTCGAGTGGCGAGCATGTGCTCTTTGTTCTTTAATTGTTTATTATTCTTTCATAAATAAAACTAACAATTACAAATTAATATTTGCATGTAAAAAACCTGAAGAAATCAAATTTAAGTTACAATAGTAACTTGATACATCAGAATAAAACAAAATATTACAAATAAATGTGCATTAAAACATCGCGCATCAAGTTATATAAACACAATAAAATATTTTTTAAATCATAAAACAGCTAACATAAATATTGAAAATTAAATTCAGTTTTGAGAATATTTCATTTATTTGAATTGGGTTTGGTGAACTCTTCAACCCCTATTTGAATCAATTTGAAAATCCTATAATCCTACTATTATAAAATATCGTAATGATCCAAAATAAGTCGCCCCTGATAGGCCGCAGCCTAAAATTATGATCACTTTGAAATGAAAAAGATATTTATTTCTGAAAATGAATCTCTTAGCCATCTAATTAATTTTCATATTATTTAAATGTTTTGTTTCAAGATTTTGCATTAATTTTGCTATAACTAGATCTTAATCATTTACCGAAAGGTACTTTAGAGCAGTTTCATTCTGAACTCCAAAGGAGGTTAAGTAGGCTATTGAAAGGTTATACCTTTCCTTCAACCCTAGATACAAAATTGTGTCCATTGTTTTTCATAATATGTAAAATAAAGTTGAAATTTAATAGTAGTATTTTTTATAACAAAAAAGTAAATATTGAAAGTATTTATTTAAGTAAACAACAGACTGCAACAAAAAAATCTATAGGAGACGCAGCTATTTTTGACTTTTGACTATTTAATTCGGTCATTCATTTTGGCTTGGAGTTATATTTTTTAGTAACATTTTTGAAGCAGTAAATAGGGCCTTTTGTTATGTGGATCAGAACTATTTCAATGCATATGAATATAACTACACCCTGTCCTCAAAGTTACAACCTTTGTTATGTATTATTTAAGGGTCCAATTATAGGCTGCACTAAGGTTTTAAAACTGATGTTTGGAGGGGTGGGAGTGGGGGAATGCGGCCTATATATGGTACCACCTATGGAAAAATTTTATGAGTTGAATTTGGAACTTAACCAGATAAATTGAACTCACGGAAGTTTAATATCAGCCTCTTCATCCTGTAGCTCTCTCATTTTAGTTTTCTTCCCTTTTCCTTTTTTTTGCTTCTTAGATGGCATTCCATCAGCATTACACATTGCACGCAGATCCTGCAAAAAATAATTATGGTTAAAGTATCGTATTTATCCAAATCTAAGACTAGTTTCTTTCCCAAATTTGTAGCTTCAAAATCTAGGGGTCGTCTTAAAATCACAGACTAAGGAATGGGTTAGTCCTACATCAAAAGGTAACATTTTACATATTTATTTTATATTAATACAATAGTGCAGGGCTGCCGTTTTTAGATATTTTATCAATTTTTGTGGATTTTAAAGGTATAACAAAGGTCACAGAATATTTGGCTATTTTCGTGGATTTTTAGGCTATTTTTTTTTAGGTTAATGTTAAAAATAACTACCTAGTTGTGGCCCGATGCGATACTCAATAACCATAGTATCGACTAATATCGCAATAAGTGATACTATATGCTAAAAATCACCACTCTTTAGTAATTAACACGGTTGACTTCTCAACTGGGTTAAGGTAAGTGATGGGCATAATCGAATTGAATTTTATTTCGTTGTGCTGTTTTTGATTACTTTCCAATTACTTCACTATAATATTAAAAATTCAGTCAGTCACAATAATCAAAATAGATTTATAGACAAATAATGAATTATCAAAGTGTTATGTATTTAAGTCTTAAAACTATGCCTACATAGCTAGCGCTTGTCAAGTAATAAGTGATGAGAAAAACAAATCGATTTTAAACAAACAATCGATAGTACGTAGAGTTTAGTAGACAATTTTAGCGATGCCAAACTTGTTTTAATTTGTAAAATTCCACAAAACATCTAACTTTTGAATAATATCAAGTAAATTATTATCTTTGATTAGATGTTCCTAGATACGTGGTTTTGAAATAAAACTAAAGATGCTTGTTTGATTATCACAATTGTTTTTACGCTTGGTTGACTTTTACGGTGATTCATAGCAGATGTGTTTATCGATAAGATTTTTTTTGTAACATGTGAAATGTGTTTATCTTTTCTTTATAAAAGCATACATTTGTTGAATATTTGTTCTTTGATTTCTTCCTATATCTCTTTATTTTATATTATTTTATTTTATGTATATCTAAGTGAAAGTGTCACATTTTATAAGATAGCGTGTTAATAGTCAAGTCCAATGTCCGTATTTAGAGCGAGTAGGTTATGTATGAGACTCACATTTTCACTAAAGATTATAATTTATCATAATAAAAATTAACTTCTAATTGTTTTTATGAAACTTTTCAAAGCTAACCTTCTTATACAAAAGCAATATTTGTGACAAAAAATAGATTCCTTAGCAATTTTGCAACCCTTATTAGAATTTAGGTAAACATAGGTATTTTGTTTTGTAAATAAAAAAACATTTGTTTACATTACAAAATAAGTCTAACATACTTATTATTTTCTTCATTCATGATAAAATAAATACCACTTACAATCTATCTAGAATCACTGAAAAACTAGGTATTGTCTTGGATTCAGGTAAATACTGTATTTATTAATTAAAGTAATCATTGTGTCACAGATCAGGTACCAAATTCAATGTATCAATAAAATGAATTAATGTCTAATGGCTTGGAAATGTATAAGATAGTGTAGAAACACTGTACAACAATGTAAAGTAATTGATAGTGAAAGAAGCCAACCTGAAAGGATAGTTAGGTTAAGCCTAGATAGAAAAAAAACACTTCTTAAAATATTGCACTATATTACACTTGAAACATTGTTTTGAATTTTCGGAGATGTTCCTTTATCATTAGAAGACCCATTGAAAACACTTTAAGAAAGACGAGCTATTGAACTCTTTCAAAACAATGTGTGAAGTGTAATAGTGCAATAGTTTGAGAAGAGAAGAAATGAAGAGAGAAGTGTGTCTTTCTATCTAGGCTTAACCTAACTATCTTTTCAGGTTGGCTTCCTTCACCATCAATTACTTTACATTATTGTACAGTGTTTCTACACTGTCTTATTATAAATTCAAATATTCTAAGATCTGCATACATATTCTTACTACAGTTGCTAGATGTCCCAATATGTTTTACTGTGAATTTTAAATGAGTTATATATACAGTTTTTTGCCTACCCCATAAGGGAACGGTGTTATATGGGTGTGTATGTGTGTGTAGATGGGTGGGTGGGGTAGGGGGGTAAATAGGCAGGTATGTATGTATGTGTACAGAATATGTGATTAAAAAAGCATGAGAATTTTGATTAGAAAGGCACAAAAAACTAATAAAAATTAGTATGAAATGACAGTTTGCTTTATTTATTATTTATTACCACCTCAAAACGGAGTGAAACAGGGTTTGTGCCGAGTATGTATTTGTTAGTTTAATAGAAGGTTTGGCTGGGGCTAGAAAGAGAAGAAGGGTAAACTATTAATCTTGAGTTTAAACTTCATTTTTCCCCCCCAAAATGAATTTTCTCATCTCTCTTTATTTTTCTTCCTCAATTTTAGTTGAAAACAAATAATTAGTAGTATGAATAATAATGAAGAGGTGTTGCTGTACCTGAGAAGCATTAAAGATACAAATGCTTCTTTCCCTGAACAAATATTCAGTGGGGGAAGAAAAATATTATTCATATGAAAATAAAATAATTATTTTAAGCAAAGACCTACTACACTTCTTCAGAGTAGCTGCTCATTTTTATTCCCACTACCTATTGCAATGATGATATGACCTATGACCAACCTGATAATATTCAATAGCTTGCTTTAGTCCGAGAATATCATTAGTCTCATCTTCCCATGTGGCCTGGTCATATGAAAGATCCCTCCACTTTACAAGGAACAATGTGCGCCCATCTCGCATCGTGCGATGATTGATGATACGGTGCACAATCATCCACTCTGGTTTGATGCCGTACCTGTATAGGACCAATTGCTCTTAAAATAAAAAGATAAAGCAGATATATATAAAAGTGATTCCCGGCTTTTCCAGGTTTTCCCTGCTTGTAGCTACCACGATTTCCACTATACTTACTCTATAGCATGTACGCCCCTATCATGAACTCATTATATCCAACTGTGGATTCATACGTCCACCAAAAAACAAGTGCAGAACAAAGACGTGGTCACATGATGGAGCTCTAATCCAATCACCAGATTTCTGCCTCATCGGTGCAAGCTGTTCTACTGAGGTTCAACTTATTTATACTTTGCCCGCTCTGAGTGAGAGTGAGTGAAACAGAAGAACCAATCAAATCTCAGAGCCAACCATTTCAAATCAGTGCGCATATGCATATGACAGCACATGAGCTGTATTGCTAACAGCTTCGTTGGCCGTTGCGAGGAGATTTGAAATAACCTGTTAATGTAAAGCGTGTGCATCGATGTATTGGAGTGTGCCACGACACAGCATTATAATTTGAAAACATCCATCAGGAAAATGAGCTAAAATATAGGTCTATCTACAAGAAAATAAAATATGTTAATAATCATCGGTTTTAAGTTAGCGTTGGATTGCATCATGGGTCAACATAGTGTGTGAATTGCTGCGGTACTAAGCCAATTCTGCTTTCTATTTTCGGCAAACATGTGAATCAATCTTTAGTCTTTGTGTACAGACCTATAAAACCTCTCCTCCAAATCTGTGTCATCAGCATTCATCTCTCTGATCCTCTTCATTCTGTAATCCAATTCATCTAGGGGCTCATCCAATTTTGGCGGCTCATCCATGTCGTACTTACGCATGTAGTTTCGAATCATCAATGGATGGAACACGTCCATCTAAATTAAAATAATAAAATAAAAATTAGCCATAGTGTTAGTAACAGACATCAGATGAAGATATATATATTTTTAAATAATAACATATACATGATAGTCTAACTATATAGATAAATAATGAGCAATCAAGTTACCAAGGATTAGCTGAAATTTATTGGTTTTGAGCTCGAGTGTGACTTATTTTAGTTAAAAATATGACCCAACAACTACAAATACTTTGGTGGGTAGGGTCAACGTTTATTGATGAATGAAGAATAACAATAAACACAGGATGATCCCTGGATAGCTGTGGTAAAGCATTGGCATGATAAGCCAAAGGTCCCAGATTCTATTCCCGTGTCCAGGTATAATTTAAATTTATTCAAATCATAAAACTATATTAAATTTATTAGTAAATTTATGCTTTATGTATGGATATATTATATTACATACATTCTACTAGTATTATATTTGGAAGACGGTACAGGAAAGATGGATAGAAACATATAAAAGGGACGAACACAATATGACTTTTACAGTGAAAAGGATGACAAAGTTCACACTTTACATTGTTGCCAATGGACAAAGAGGTAATGGTTGTCTCGTGAAGAAAATCGGTTATTACCGCCCAATCCTCTGTCCTAGGTCTCAATCTATCGCAACTCATCAGGGGGCAGTGTGAAATGCGCAAATCAACTTTTCAAAAGATGAAACCAAAGAATATTTGTATAGAATGGTGGGACATTTAGATAAGAACATGTAAAAGGAATAACATTAAACGACAAACACAGGTCCTTTATGTCATTACTTTTATATTTTACTAGCTAGGTGTCTTATAATTGTTTACAAAATTCCATTTTTTCATTTTTCAATGAGCTTTTCACTAGCTTCCTTCTGATGAGTTTTAATAAAAGGAAACCTAGACCGGGGAATCGGGCAGTAACAATCGATTTTCTTCAAGAAGGAGCCATTACCTCTTCGTCCAATCGTAGCAATGTTAAGTAGAAGTGTGTTCTTCTTTTCTCTGTAGAAACCATATTGTGTTTGTTCTTCTTATATGTTTCTATCCACCTTTCCTGTACCTTCTTCCAAATATAATACTATCACTTCATAAATCTAAAAGAAGTTTTCCTTAGAGACATTCTACTTGAAATATTTGTTACTCAAGATTGAATAAAACATTATTTCCATTTAACTTTTATCAAACCAGACTTGAAGCTTGATTTCTACTAGCAAAACCATAGTTACGATTTGTTTCAAATCTAAAATTGGGCATTTACTTGAATCCATAAAGTTATATGAGATTCAAATGGCCCATCAATGGTTTTAAAACCCTTGTATGATGTGAAAACAGTCTAAGTAAATGTTATTTTGTAGAGGTGTATAGGTGTGAAACTTTGACTTGGATTAAAAACAAATATAAGCTTTGACTTCGGTTAGAAAAAAATTCTAACTTCAGCAATAACAAAGCTATGGCAATGTATTTATGGTCAATTATTGCCATTATTAGCTGTTATTTAAAAATTAAATCAATTTCATGTATAACATTTTTTGAAGAAATTTAAAGAGTGATAATAACTTTATTTGTCAAAATAAAACGAAATATCACAAAAAAATCATACAATTAAACATTTTCTAAGTAATTGTATTACCTAAAGTTATATAAAGAGCCACAATATTATATTTTTTTGAGCAAAAACAAAAAAATATTCAAACTTCAATTCAGCTTCAAGAATATGTTTTTATTTTTGAGTTGTATTTGCTTCAAATTTAAAAAGTGGACTTAACACATGTATTATTTTGTGCAGAGCCCAAGGCACCCCAAAGTTTTATCTTATGTTCAGTTTCTAAAGCAGCGTATCATCAAAAAACAAACCTGTAGCTCTGAAACCCAAGAACAGTGCCAGTAAGACTTCTCATGCCACTTGACTAAGAACTCCCTCTGCCTTGGTGGCTGGCGGGGTGGTTTCTTGCTGGTGGAGGGTTCCTCAGACGGCTTGTCGTCCTCCGGGCGTGCCCTGGTTTCCAACCACCTCCATGTAAGGATCCTTTGAACTTTACCTGCCAATGGCTTAGCCTGAAATAAAAATTGATAGTAAGAAGTGACATTTATTGAAACGTCTAATGAAAAGAGGTGTGCGTGTTAACTAGTGTTTCAAGAGTTACAACTAAATAACAGGTCCTTACAGAGCATCGAGGGCACTTCCAGTCTCCGTCTGGAATGTCTGTGAGAGGGGGACTTAGACAGAAAGTGTGGTAAGCCGATGGACACTGGTCACAGCACAAAAGCTCTCCACCATCTTTGCATACTCTGTAACAGATTTCACCAACATTTGATTTTGTAGTAAAAGTTGTATATATGTATATTTAAAAAAATAGGGATGAGTCAAAACCTCTAGAATTTAAAAGGCTTGAAATTTTTTCTTTCTTTAAATTTAGATTTGAAAAATGTTTTAGAGCTCTTATGCTTATTGGTGGTTTAAGGCAACATAGTTAGAGCAAACCAAACAAACAGACCTTAAACAATTAATTCACCACTAAACTGGATACATGAACATTTAGTTACTATTTATATAACAACTTAAGAAATATATTAAAGGTATAATATAAGAAAACCTCTCTAAGCATACTGCACCATGTTTTCTAAAATAGGGATTTAACATGTGTGGGTAAAATTAAGATTCAGATTCATAAAACAGAGGCTTCGGTTCATCTCTAAATAATAATAGATATTCAATAAACATCAAGATTAGATAATATCACTCATACAATTTAATTCTTTGATCAATATTTTGAGCTTTATCAAATAAATATCATAATTTATCAATGGTTTTGCATATGACTTATATCAAGTTACAGAGGAAAATAATCTATGAGTTCCCAATGAAATAAAAATACTAACCTGCAGAATTCTTGATGTTCATCATCCTCCTGCTCCGGCACACCTTCTCCCTCGCAGTGGGGGCAAGACCACTTTCCCTCTGGAGTATCTTCCAGTTCGGGGTCCAAGCACACCAGATGATAAGCTCGAGGGCAAGTATCACACAAAATGATTTCCCCACCTTGCTGGCACACTTCACAATAATCCTGGTGGTCAGTCTGTAACAAACACATTTATTTTATTATTATTATTATTAGCACCGCGTCTTACTACCCATTTGGGTTATATGTACTTACGCTAATGTGTAATGGTAGGGTGATTGTGAGATGAAATGGAGAACCTACAGTTTAACGTGGGATCTGAACCACGGTGGAGTCCTGGAATTCCTCACATTCACAAGTTGTGATTAATACACTTCTTGTAAGAGATGAAGGAAGGGTTTGGCAATCAGATAAATCTGTGCCCGGACCGAGGATTGAGCCCCGGACCCGCCAGCACAGAAGTCCGACACCTTACCCCTAGACCACCAGGTCACCCATTTATTTTATTAATGGCAAAGAAAAATTACTATGGGTGTGCGTGTTGGCATTTTTCACATTGAGTATGAAAGTGAACAGATCTGTGTTCTTCGAGTTGGATTAATATAAAGAAATGTTTTTACTGCAATTATTTCAAGCAGAATTTCTGTAAAAGAATCATAGATCAACCATAAACAAAGATATAAATTTTCAAAAATGATGATTATTAGTGAAAAAAGTTGTGGACACACAAATTCAGATTTATACCTAGATTTAACCAGCTTTGGTGGTCGCATTATCTAAGGCGTTGCTTGTAAAGAAGGAATGGACCCCTAATGAGGGGGAGATTACACGTCGAATATTTGTCTAATAATGTGGGGTGAGCAAAGTATAAGGATCAAACTGTAAGTACATTCCTCACCTCATATCCTTCTTCGCCTTCTCCGCCAGGGAACTTGCTAGTGGTTTTGGTCTTCTTTTTCTTTTTGCTCTTGTTTCCAATCTTGGTTTTGGCTTTGCGCCTCGGAAGGGCGGCGGCAGCGGCCGCAGCAGCAGCGGCGGCAGATGCGGGTGACGCCTGGCTGGTGGACGTGAGGGGCGTATCAGCGCTACCAGACTCTGCCCCATCATCCCCACCTTCGTCCCCACTCTTGTTGGCCTCCTCTGCCTCGGCCAGCATCTGTTCAAACTCGGCGTCAGAGTCTCGCTCAGAGTTGCCGCTAGGTTCCCCCTCCTCCTCCTCCTGCAGGTAACATGTGGGGTTATCTGTCTGCAACACAAGGGGGAGGGGTGGGGAGGGAAGGCAAGCAGCATTCACAGGACACCACCACTTTAGTTCACCAGCACCAGCCAACACAACTACAACTTATACAACAAACAAAAAATGAGTCTAGCAAGCCAGTCATTTTAGAAAATAGAATGAGAATGAATTTAAATTCAGTGTGTAAATAGATAAAATATTTTAATTACATTAATACTTTCCCTTAAAAACATATAATCAGTATCTATCAGCTATCAATAAGTACACCATATCTGGACTATTGATTACTGTGCTTCTCGTGCTATATTTAAAGAGTTACAAACATTGAGATGATTAAACCTTTTCAAAAGACTTGACTTTGTGTTTTAATGAAAGATTCTTGCACCCCACAAACATACTGTTACTTGATATAAAAAACAATATTTCTTCTGTGACCCATCTTATTCGGTGGTCATTAGTTTAGTATTATAGATGTGCAAAACAACCAAGTTTTTATAGTTAGCTAAAGGTTAAAGTACTCGCAGGTATATTATTTAAAAGTAGTTATTAGATATTCATAATGTTTAGATTTAATCCAGGTCTTTTTTCAGACATCTTTCATTGGTTTAGTTACTCAACACTAACACTCTTGATATATGAATACATAAGAGATAATAATAACAAATTTAAAAAAAAGGCCTTTCCCCAATTTCCTTAAGAGTGGAATTTGTTCCGATTTACCTAAACAAGTGAAAAACCCATTTTCCTTTATCTTGAAGGTGTTAATTGTCAACTTACAATAGATTATTATTATTAGCACCGCGTCTTACTACCCGTTCGGGTTGTACGCACTTACGCTAATGTGTAATGGTAGGGTGATTGTGAGATGAAATGAAGGACCTACAGTTTAACGTGGAATCCGAACCACGGTGGAGGCCTGGCATTCCTCACATTCACAAGATGTCTTGTCAGAGGTGAAGGAAGGGTTTGGTAATCAAATCTTTGCCGGGACCGGGGATTGAACCCCGGTCGCCAGCATAGAAGTCTGACACCTTACCCCTAGACCACCAGGTCACCACTTACAATAGAACACTCATACCATCTTTAGTTAATTTGACCAAGAGAACATTAACATTTAACCCAAAAATAGTTTAGTTAGCAAGTATGATAATTTGAAAATTAGAGAGGGGTTAGATTCCAATTTTCCCAAATCCAAATCTTAGCAAACATGTTGAGTGATAGAGGCCAACATTCCCAAATTGGTATAAGGATTTAGACACACCAAAACTTCACGATGTGTTTTTTACAAACTAATGCTTAGAACAAAATGGCAGAACAATTTCTTTTTAGGTCAATTGTATCATTTTTGAATTCATAATACATGTGAGAAATAAAATCAGATTAAAAATTTTCAATGACTTGATTATTTGACCTCTTATATGTGATTTAACCATAACAGAATTCCACATACATACAAAAAGGCAAATTTAAAAAATTACAAATTTTAGCCTCCTAGCTTTGGTTTGTTTATATTTACAGATCTTTTGTCATATTTTTTTAATTTTTTGCATTATACAAATAAAATAAGTTCGTCACAGTTTTTTTTTACAAAAATAATAATATTTTATTTACCTTCTTTTTATACCAAAACCAAATATTTATCTGACTAAATTGAATAACTTTATTTACCAAATATCTTTATGATTTTGTTCACATTAATTGATAAATTAACAGTCTGGGGTCTAGTAGTTAGGTATATGTTATTTAATTATGTCGCGCTAAGCCTCTAGTAAGCTGTTTTATAACTCTTGCATTTTCTTATGGATTCAAGGGACCCATCACCATTTGAAACATTAGTTTATGATCAGGGTTTTGAAGAATATAAAGTAACACCATTAATCCAACTTCTCATATACAAGATTAGTAGTTAATAGTCGGTAAAACTACCCATAACCTTGAAAAATCCTTTTTTTTAACCCAATATAGGAATAAGAACCTGGATATCACAGTAGGAAAAGGAATAGACTCACACGCGTTAGGTCCAGCATTCTGTTCTTTGTTCAAGACAATTTTTTTTAAATGTGTTCTTCAGTAGATTTTATTTATTAGATAAAAGTACCCGAAAGCATGAAGCCAAAACTCAATCAAAGGAAAGTTACTAAAATAAGTTAAAATAATTCCTGTACCTTAATATATTTCACAAGACCGAAAAAGCAATGCAATAAATAAAATAAAGTATGAAATAAAAAATAAAAAATAGAAAACCCAGTGAAGATGATAAAATAAGTGCCATAACCTTATACCAAGAGTTCACATGCTGATAAAACATAATCATTATAATATTGAATTACATATTCCAACAAATCTACAATGTAGTAAATAAAGATCACAATCAATCACAATAGGGGAAAAAAAGCAGTATTTTAAGTGATTTTATTTTTAATAACATGATCCTTTGACAAACACATTTCCCCAAAATTTTATATTCGGAAGAATGTACAATAAAGGTGTACATGTACCTCATAAAGTGAAAATAATTTTAACAGTTGAACTTAATTTGAATCAAATTTATAAAATTAAATTCAAACAACCCAAATAAATTCCAGATTCAGATTCAATGAAATATAATTCAAAATTTAAATCTAAAAGTCAAACTTTTTAATACTTCAACTTGAATTTGTTATTGAAAAATAATAAATAATTTTAATATAACATTTTATGTAAGTCATATAGCCAATATTTGTGTTTTAGTTTAATGGATGAGGGTTTAAACAGTTATTATGGTGTAGTTATCTTTTATTTAATAATTAATTATTATATACATTTTCAATTTGGCTTTAAATTCTTTTAATCAAACATTAATTTGAAACAATTTCAGTACAAGATAATGAAAATATTCAATTTGGATTTAAATGAATAAGTCATATTTTGTATTATCATGCCATTAGAAACATTTAGACTCCATACTCACCGAACTGCCTCTCTTGCGTTTGCCAAGCTTGATCTTCAAGGTAGGAACCTTGCTGGACTTCTTGCTGCTCCCTCCGGGCTTCTTCCTACTGCTACTGCGCTTCTTCTTCTTTTCCTCACGCTCTTCCTCCTCCTCGTCCAAGTCGAGATCAGCATCCCCCTGTATCACACATGGCCAACATACATAACATTATTATATTCAAAGCTAGTACCAAAAGCAGCTTAATGGAACAATTTATTTCTTACTAAAAATAAATTCACAATAAAAGGAGGTATATAGGGTGAATTTAAACACAAAATTACCTGAATTTCCTAGAAAGAGAAAACAAATTTAGCACTTCAAAAATGAACAAATTAAAAAAAAGTAACTTATTGCAGGTCACATGTTTACACATTTGCCACAAAGTATATCATTAAATTAATAGGCAATTGTTGGAAATAAACTATACTAACCTTCACCCAGTTTCCATTTATGACAGTGTATCTATTTTTAAGGAACACCTGTTTTTTACTTTTTGAGGTTCATTTTGCTATGTATGGAAAAAGGTATAGGGAAGAGGGATTGAAACCCGTTAAAGGAAATGCTCTCTTATGTGTGTTTCTCTTGAAAATGGGTCTATTTTAAATTTTCACTATATCTTCAAATCCTGAGTCTTGTAAAAATTATAGAGATGGGCCACTCGAATCTTTCACCCCATAAACAAAGCATAATATTTGAATTCAAGAATTACTTAGGCCTACTTGAAAAGCACAACTTAATCAGCAATCTTTATTTTGTCGAACAAAAGAGATTAGCACGAATAAAATCATTATTAAAAAGAAAATCATAATTGTTAACTGTGGAAAAGCTTACGTGTCTAATATCCTACCCTCCCACCTCTATGGGGAACTTGAACTAGACCGTTTTGGCACATGCTCACTTCTAAAAATTTTATATCACGAACAATCTTGTAAATATTTTAATTAACACATTAAAAGTCTTCAAAAACTGAAAATTAAAACTAGAATTACAAATAAGCTCGAAATAAATAAAACAAATTAATTTTTTTTATAACAGAAATGCCATGGTTCGGATCCCACGTTAAACTGTAGGTCCCCCATTTCATCTCATAATCACCCTACCATTACACATTAACGTAAGTGCGTATAACCCGAACGGGTAGTAAGACGCGGTGCTAATAATAATAATAATAATATAACAGAAATAAGAACATATTACACATGATACAAAGTCGACTGCCATGACATATATTATGTTTACATGCCAGAGTGATGATTAAAATAAAGATACTGTTAATTCGTACTACCCAACGAGTTTAATTATCTACAACTATGCAAAGAAGCCCAATTTATTGTATACAATCCTTAAGTTAGACATTGGGTTTCATGAAAAATAAATCCTGTTGACAGTCAGACACCAATAAAACTGTTTATTTATGCCTACCAGCTTATGTATTGTATATCGATTGTTTGAAATTGATTCAGGTAATCTTATCACTTAGTAAGCGTTCTAAAGTTTTAATAATCAAATAACAACTCGGTGATTGATAATTTGTTTTTAAATTGATTTTAACAGAGTTTTTTTAAAAAATATGTTACTGAAGTAATTGTAAAAATATTCAAATGTAGTCCTGCCTAATAAATGAGATTGAACATATTGGAGTCGAAAATATGTTTGTGTTTTAAATAAAATGTTTTCTCAGAAATCTATATGTCGCAAGAATTGAACATATTTCTTGTTTTCTATGCAAATATAGATAATAGATATATAAGAAAATAATAATAAAGCATACTTAGGCATTATTGAGTTCACTATTTCCAATGTATGTTTAATTGTTAAGCATGTTGTTTTAGCCTTTATTAAAAATATTTGTTTGAATTTTTATTTTTGCCTTCTTATTAAAATAAATTATAACCCTTCAATGATGATTAAAGTTGATCAAAGGATAACTAGATCAAATCTGTTTATTTCACATGTTTTTTTTTTAAATTCAACTCATTCTAACAATGCCTTTAAAAATAACTAAAGTACACTCAAATTTTGATTGATTTGATTTTTAAACAATAATATGAGTCTAGCTTGTTTAATTTGACTGAATTTTAACCTGTATTTTGCGAGGGATGGTTGGGGTTGATTAAAATTGAAAGCATGATTGAAATAAATCTTAATTTACAATTTAGGCCTATATTGTGCAATGTAGGTCTATTTTTAAATCATTAATTTTTTTTAACAATTTGCTAGTATTCAGATTCAAGATTCGCAAATAAAATGTAGATTCGGATTTGAGAAATAATGGATTCGACCCATCTCTAAAAGATTATAAACAGAGATGAAAGAGGAATAAAACAGAATAGAAAATAGAAAAAGTAACTAAATGTTAACATGACTTATTAAAATGAATAATATAACATTCTCCACCAATAAACAGTATTAATGTTCTAAAACCAGTTTCGATTAAAACTTTTTTTTTAAATTTCCAATTCAATGTTTTATAGAATCATCACATCTTGAATATCCTTAAAGATTCAAGGGATTCAAAAGGTCGAGAATCGGATCTTTAGTTTCTGTCCCTCCTTCCTGTACCCTCTTACAATTTCTGACATTAATATGTAAGAAATATAGTGCATTGAGCATTTGATAAACAAAGTCATTATGGTGGGAATATGAGAGAAGTGAGAAAAGGTTAGTGTTTTTGCGGGTTTGGTACAAAAACATTTTTTGGCAAAAATAAATAAACTATCATTTCAATACAGAGTTTAATTTTCTTTAGGTAATTATATATCAACGTTGTTGAATATATGTCATGGTTTTCCTGAAATTCAATGACGTTTCCTCTCAATTTAAAACTTAGTCATATAATGCCACTATGCATATGAAAAATATTCAGCAACTGTTTATATCACCATGTGAAACTAAACTCAATATTTCTATTGGAGCAATGTTTTATTTATTTTGGCCAAAAAATGTTTTGCTATAAAAACACAAAGGAATAAAACTCGCCTTTTCTCGATGCCTTTCATCCCCTGAACACTCTTATTACTGACAAATTTAGGTGTCAAAGTTTTTTGTCTTGGCCCCAAAAATATATTTAGTTTTAACTTTGTATCGAAAATAGTTGAGGCTTCAACAAATTACAAGGCTTCATCAATAAAAATAATGAAGGCTAATATAGTCAATTTGTGTTCAATTATTGCTATTCATAGGTGGTTTATACATTACAAATTAATGTTTGTATTAAACAATCTGAATCATGTTGTATGTTGTGATATTGATTTGATTTATCATACTAGAATTAAATATTACAATTATGGGATGAAATTATTCAGTGATTTTAGTTCATAGTTATAGAGATAGGCAGAGTTGTAATATTGTTTCAAAGCATAAAACAACTAACCAAAAATATTCCAAGTATGATTCAGCAAAGAGAATAGTTCATATATTTGATGTGAATGGGAAAACTAGATTTGGCACACCACTACTGACAAATAGACAAGCCAAGGCCAATACCGTCGACTAGGTGTCCACTGGTGTGAGTAGTAAACAGTGTTATTTTATTAAAACATACTTTTACACCTAGGTAATAAAGTTTCTCGTTTTGTAGTGAACAACTTATTTGATCACAAACCTTGTCTTTGGACTGCCTTGAGCGGGAGGACTTGCGACTGTAGTTTTCCTCTGCAGCACTCTCGTTATCTACTTCCATGTTGGGGTTAATGTTGGTGAAGTCTCGCCATTTGGCTGCCACCAGCATCATTAGTTTTGACATGGGTACCTGTAATTCATTTACTTATGTAGAAAATTATATTAGAGTTTGAAAAAAAAAAATGTATATATAAATAAAATAATATAACTTTTGTATAAGACTAAAAGGTATCTAGATGGTGCACGAGGAAAAAGTTAAATCTCATTATGTAAGGTAATTTAGTTTCTGGAATGTTAAAAAAAAAAAAAGAAGTCCTATTAGCTTGTGACTCTGAAAAGTCACCTTTATCAAGTCGAAAAGAAACCTACACACAAATTAAATATATTTTAGTATTAAATAGAAAGTCTTAAGAAAAGTAAAAATAAAAAATAATGAAATAGGAACTCATTATAATTGCCCATTTAAAGTAGGCTTATAAATGCTTAGCGACAACATAAAAACAAAAGGAAAAACACTCAAGTAAATTGTTAAAAGAATGCCTTTATTTGAATCAGAGTGCTTATTTTTTCAGTTCGCTTTTCCTTCCATACAAAGGTATACTATATTCAAGTTTTTTTTAAATTTTTTGTAAAACTTCCTGGATTTTTCTAAATTTTTCCAGACACAACAAAACCGTTTATTTACGTGGTTCTCCAGATATGTGGCAGCCCTTTTATAATGAACTTAATTAATGTCTTACTCAACATAATGTTAGTCACCTACCCGAGGGTTTTCCTTGCTCAATAGTGGACGCACATGTTGCTGGAACAATTTGTAAGTTGTAAGGTTTAGAAATTCAGCTTCTGTGTACTCTATCTCCACATCTGTCAGACCAAATGTCTCGCAAACTTCTGTCACTGTTGGCATACCTACAAATAAATGAATTAAAAATAAATAAAAATATGTTACAAAAAATCAAGGTTGTCACCATCTATTCATACGAACAAAGTAAACTTCCCGGCTGAATACTTACACCAGGTGGCTACCAAACCTAAGAAGAAGAAGGGGAGAGGGGGGGGGGNGGGGGGGGGGGGAAAGAATCCCAACTCTTCTCTTGATCAAAGCATGTGTCAGAAGGATATTAAGGTGAGGGTGTAGGGAACTTAAGAAATGGTCAATTGTTTTTGCAGTTTTTGTATCCAAACTTTTTTTGGGCATAGTAAATCAAATATTGCTTCAGTACAAAGATAAAGAGTTTAATTTTCTTCACATGGTGATATCAACCATTCTTGAATATTTGTCAAGTGTGTCCTCGAATTTAATGCCAACTTTTTCGCTTCGTTTAAAAAGTTTGCCATATAATGCTGCTATTTATTTTATACAAAAAATGGATTTGCTATAAGGACTGCAAAAACACTGGCCTCTTCTTGAATTCCCATCATCACCACCCGCTCCCCCCTCTTAAGAGAAAATCAAACTACATTGTTATAAATAATTATTTTTAGAATGGACTCAAAAATAAATGAGCAAAATTAATTACTGACAATGCTTAAATGAGACACAATAAAGTTGTTATGAATGACCTGACATTTCCAGGTTTTGCACATTAATTAATAAAACTGGTAGGCACCCTGTTACATAGTTCTAGTGAGATTGTGTTTCAAATTCACAAAGATTGAAAATACTTTCACAACTTATATTAAAAGTACTTTTAAAATTAATCAAGTACGCCCATTTTAATAGAAACTTTTTGTAATCTAATGACAATACCCGGAAAATTATAAATTAACTTAACTTTATGAAACCTCTAAACATCTCCAAAGCAATGCAATTCTAGTACCTACCCTCACGAAGAAAATCAAACATTTAATCGATTAAAGATGATATCAAAATAAATTAATGGAATTAGAACAAAATAAAAATTGAAAGATAAATTGGACATATAAGTCTGCCCTATGTGCAGGAATAAATTATAATGAAAACAGTGATGGCTCACCAGTGTTGGACTCCTGAAAAGGGGTAGGAGTGGCTACTCTCTTCTGGCTGCCTCTTGACTTGCGAGATTTTCGACTGCCACCATAGTCAGATTCGTCCCCACCCCCTCCACCTTCCTCCTCAAAACCAAAGTCACTTTCCTGCATAACACACAACAATCAGGCAATATGCACGCAAAAATCATCAGATTAATAACTTTTAACAACATATATACACTGTAGCATAGTATAATGCTTTGAAATGCTCTTCTAATCTATTAATAGAGTCCAGTTTTCTTATGCATCATACAAGAACCTGTTCAGGATATCCGCATATTTACAGTAATGGGATAAGGATAAGAAAAGTAGAATTTAGAAGAAATGTACCTGCATTTATGTGGAAGGAGTGGAAATTTATGTAGAGAAAACTAATGTAAGCACACCTGGCTGGGATTCAGGTCCCAATCTCCCCATCATCTGAGATCTAGCCCTTTGCGAGAGCGACACCTCAGACTATCCCATCATCTAAACCGGAGATGCCCAATATATGAATGGATTTGCTCTGGTTTGTGTACGATAAAGGAATTGTGAGCTTTTAGTTTAGCACGACTTAGTCTTTATAACCAGCTGGTCTAGTCCAAACTCCCTAATGCATACCCTACTTCTCTTTTAGTTTTTTCTGTAAATGCAATGATTAAATTTCATATCCTGCTAGACATCTTGTTCCCATCTTTGGATAAGGGCTGAACCTAAGAGCTTTGTCTACTAATAGAATTTCATTTCTTTCACATTCTAAAGCGGATAATCACAAGCCAGCGTGGCGCGATTTTTTTCAAATAGATGTTTATAAGTTATCATGTACTTGTGGATTAAGTGTCATGGCAGTGAAATATTCCCATCTTTATTATAAAATTTGCAAGGAAATGTGTGTGTATCCTACCTATATTTGAGAACAAATGTTCCAAAGAATGAAGATAATAAAATCCAAGATGTGCTACCACGTCACGGACAATCAGCTGCACGTGGTACTACGGCTCTGTGTATCCAAACTTACTCCAGATATCAACACATTGTCGCATGATATAAAAGCTCAGAAATCACACTAAATTGTTGCGTTTGTGTACATAGTGTATACATGATTAAAGAAAGGTCTTCATCCTTTTTGATAAAATTGTGTTTATTTAATTATTTAAAATAAATTTAATCAAAACTAAATATTATAGTACTTCAAGGTAGTAGGGAATTGAATGTACAGTAATTATATATATTATGCTGTTGACTGAACAAGAAGGCTAAATACACTAAATACACACACTTGTACACAATGTTGGAACATCAACTTTACCTTCACTATATTTGTATTATATATTTTACAGTTTTCATTTTTTAAGTGTCAAAAAATAGCTGAGAGGTGGTGGAGGTATCCGGTTCGCCAGAGATGTGTCATCCAGCCCATTTACAATTTAATTTCAGCATCCCTGATCTAAGCAAATAGTATGCAGTTTAAAAAAATACATTTAATAACATACAAAAATTAATATTCATGTTGCTTGTTTATATTTATCATACAAGCAGGTATAATTTAAATATGTTTGCAGTTGGTTAACCCACTGAATGCGACTAAAAATCAGTAGATAAGATCAAACTTATAATCAACTTCATCCTGTTGGCTATCAAGCCACACAGGTATGAACACCTGTTTCCAACGAGGTTTTTTTTCTTTTGGAATATCAGGTATAGATTTATTAATGATTTGATCTTAGAGGGCTGGGATGAGTATAGTAATTAAAATAATAAAATGTATTAAAATTTCCCTGAAGAATATGGAAATGAACCTTGTTGAGAAAATTCTTGGTCAGAGTTTCAACAAATTGAGCAAATCCCTACTTTCTGGGTCAGAATAAACAATGCCATTACAAAGCTTTTTTTTTGTCTCGCCACGTAAGGTTCTACACAAAGTGCACTTTTTCACTATCAAGTAAGCTTATCTCTAATTAATATTCCCCGAATATAAATGCTTTATACAAGTCTAAGTAATAGATATCAGCTAGATCCACCCTGAACTTAATTTTAGTGAATTTCATAATATAGAAAGGGGTTGTCTTGATGAGATAACCAGTTCTATGGTTTTATTTAGTCTACCACCTCCATACTGTTGGAGTTTATTGAACATTTAGATGAAGATATAAATGGTTAAAAGTCAATTCTATGAGGAAGCTCCCACACAATAATAACCTAATAATTAAGTATCTTCATGAATAATTAGGTACACCAAAATATTGTGAGAGGTGTTTTTACAAAATGTGACTTAGTACCTTAAAATTAAAATGATATATCAAAATATTTTAAAGGTTCATTGATTTTTTTATTAATTGTTTTTAATAAATTTTCCATCCATCTGCTTGAGCTCTTTTTACCATTTTTATCTGAAAAAATCCCTTTTATTTACAAACTTTCAATACCGAAATAAAACTAAATTGAATCTTTTGGCAAAATTGATTATTCAGCCTTTAATGGTCACTTATGTTGATTTTGATGAGAATAAAAAATATCAAAACTAATAAAATTTTAAAATCTTTCTTGATATCCCTATTATAACAAATCAGTTTCCAGTCCAATAAAAATATTTCCTTCCACCAAAAACGATCGGTACAGAAGATGTGTGCTTATTTTATATAGATATAATGAGTCAAATTGTGACCAAAGGACAATATTAAGAATTAAAAATTTATCCGTAAATTTTCTATCCATATCACTATACAACTTATGTTTGAAACAATTTTTAACTGAAATATCCTCTATATTTTCAAACTTTCAATACAGAAATCCAATACTTACTTCGCCACTTTCTTTGTCATTCTTTTTCTTCTTCTTTTTCTTTTTGCCCTTTTTATCTTCACTTCTAGCTTTCCTTTTCTTTCCTTTTTTCCTTTTGTTACGGGAATCTTCAGGTTCATAATCATCATCTTCCTATATTTGTAAGGAAAAAACATCAAGATATAGACATGAAAAAAAAGCATTATAGACCTCGCAGCAGTGTTGTCTAGACACTGTCACGAGATAATATAAAAAATCTAGTCAAGATTTTTTCAGTAAATTAAATAGGACAGAAATACAAATGTACAGTGTATTTTGCAAATTACCTAGTTATAAATGTGCTACTATTATAATCTTGGAACGAAGTTAGTTACATTGACACTGATGGAAAAATTGCGTGGAAAACCAAACTACTTATATATATCTGTAAGAATCAAATAGCTAAAGCTATTATATATGTTTTAGTTTGGATTTAGCCGCATCTAGATATCATATTCTGAAAATTGAAAATATCACCTAGACACAGGAATAAACCCAGGACCTTTGGTTTGGTGTACCATTACAAAGGTACCAGGTTTGATTCTCGTGTCCAGGTGTCATTTTAAATTTTCAGAATACCCTTATATCTGGCCAAGATTCAAGACTGAGCTTCATCCCCAGTTTATTGTAAACAGAGCAGCTTTGATTGAGTGGCCACTTTTGTGGGTGGCATTCTATATGAACTTAATAAAACCATAAATTTATTGATAAAAAATGTTACCCCTCCAGGTGGTCCTTCTCCGGATTCTGGAGAATTTTCTTCTGTAGTTCCTGGTCGAGAGGTGGTGCCATTATCCTCCAATATATCATCATCACCACCTTGCATAAGAATTAACATTTACTTATATAGCAGAATGTTGGTATGAAGGAGTGTTATTTGAAATGAAATCCAATAGGTCAATGTGAAAGCTTCTTTAAATTGATTAGGGCATGATGAGAGGATGGAGAGTGTGTGGATCAAATGGAGGGGGTAGGCCATGCAAGACGTGGTTAAATGTTGTTGACGAATGTGTGAAAAAGAGAAATTAAGAGTTTTAAGAATAAAAGATCATGCATGACTCTGTGTATGTGTGTTTGTGCACATGTGTATGTCTATAAGTATGTAGGCATATGGTATAAGCAGCTTTTAAAAACACAAACATATTTTTTTGCACTTAACATAATTTTACTGTATATTATTATCATTTAAAGATTTTTAAAGAAAATTGATAATCGCAGATCACAACTTTTAAGCGTAAATATATAAAAACTCATTGAGTAAATTTTATAACTGTCAAAAATAAAATTCTTAACATTTAAATCTGAGTGTATGCTGCAGTGTAATATGTACATTTTATATATTACAAATTTTTTGTAGGCCTATAGTATATGTTTAGTGCCCGTACATACAATTTGTAATTTTAAACTACTAGTAGATTTTAATTTACTTTTATAACACTGCATTTTCAATGCCTGTTTGGGATACACACTTGTACTGGTTACCCTAATGTGTTAGGGATAAGGGAAATTGAATTTAGATTAAGTGTACTAAAATTTATATGGAGGGAGAGTGGAAAACCTTTAGTAAAAACCATTCTCTGTACACCCAACTGGGAGTGAACCCCGATCTCCCAGTCTTCGGCAGTCTAGTCCAACAAGAGAGTATGGCGTTAAGACCATGAGGCCACCAAAGCGGGTCTCTTGTTTCTTCTTCCTATAATGTATGTAGGCCTAGTTGATATACCACTCATGAACATAACCATGCCTCTACTTTGGCTAAAGATGTGCCGTAGAGTGGTGGAAAGAAGACAGGAAAATCGCATATTGACCTTGAGAATTCAGATTAGTATGCTCAACAGGGTTGTTGTGCTAAAAGAGATTCACATAAAGTATTCACTGAAAAAAAGTTAGCCTATATTGACTATTTTGTAAATTAAAGTTGTGAATTTTTTAGTGTATGGCCTATAGTACATAAAAATTCCTTGAATTTGATGAAATTCCCTTTATATTGACCTTTCCTAGTTTTCCAATCGCTGGACACTGTTTATGTTCATCTTGAATCACAGAGAAAAGTTATTAAAGCAAATTTCGATGAACATAAAGGAAATTAGAAACCATGGATATATTAATTTATATAGTGAGAATTGACTTATTCCAAAATCACAATCAACTTAATGTTCACTTAGATTTCATGTAATGTACAAGCTTTCCTCTTGTTTTTAAATGGGAGCCGTTACGATGCAGTTAATTTAACTTAAAGAGTTATACAGGGAGAACTTTCACGTTAAGTGAAGGTATCATACGTTTTATCTAGCCAATCATGTTGCAAGTGACATCATCTGAGCTATTTAGTAGGTAAGCTTACTTCATTTGTTTGTTTATGGTATGCAGACAAATTCTTTGGTAAGCCTACATGTTTATTTTTTGTGTTTCACAAACTCTAAAATGTTGTTGCCTCTTGTTACACCTTATTTTGTATATCCAGTAAGCTTCTATTGAAAGTAATTACTTGTAACCCAATCAGCCCTAAATGATTTAGTTTCATTGTAGTGAACAATTTGTTTTCACACAGTCCAGAGACCTATTCATTGACTGTGTTTTGCTAAAGCTGTTAAGTTTAGTTATGTGAATCCTGTAAACCTGTCTTATTGACCTTAAAATAAATGTTATTGCAAATGTAGTTTGCCACTGTCAACGCTAAATTAAGTCTGGTGATGCCCTTGAGAGCAAGTAGCCTATTTCAGAGCAATGTAGCCACACACATAACCTCTCTCGAGATTAATAAACTTAATTTCGGGAATAAATTGTAAATATGAATACAATATAAAAACCTTTAAATAGATACATTTCAAATATGTATATTAAACTATTATAAGTTAGTATTAACAGCTATCAGGATTCAAGTTAAACTAAAAAAAAAATGAACTAATGACAGTTTCCAAAAACGTGACTTATTAAAGTAAATTAAGAAACTTTAATTTTTATAAAATATATAAAAGTTTTTTTTTGTTAAAATTATTGTAGTTCTCTCTTTGTTTGATGGCCTCCATTTTGTTAAGGGGTCAGGATAAGCCCGCGCGTCTGTCAGAAAAATAATCGTTCCCCCTCACCCTCCCATCAATTGTTTTATTATTTGGATATGTAATTTGCAAAATTATCATCACCAGGCTAATATGTAACATTTTTACGTAAATTCAAAGAGAATTGCTATAACTTAAATTTTTAAAAATCAATAAAATATTGCAAATGAAAACAATATGAACAAATAATTTTGTAGTCCCGCTCCAACGACCCGAGTGCCGACGGTGCGATCCCAAAACACAAAAGCATGACAAAACTTACCTGCTAATGATTCATCTTCTACTTCATCTGAAGCCATAACGTTGTTTGTTTGAAGAAAAGCTATAATTTGACAACTTCTGGAGAATGGAATTGAAAGTAATAAAAGTGTAGTAACATAAGATACACATTAGCCGCGAGACACAAAACGTTCAGACTGCCACCTTGAAGATACGAAGTATCGACTGTTCTGCGCATGCGCAAACATGCAAGATATCTATATGATCGAGCGGGGAATTCGCAAACGCGGGGAGAGAAGGGATTTCTAAAAATTAAAACTATACTTTCAAACCGTAATATAGAAGAATAAATAGGTATATGTTGGCTTTTAAACAATTTTAACTTTTCTTTATTTTTTACATTTTGCAATGTGACCTTTATTATTTTACTGATAATAATTAAATACATTATTTAAATTAAACCCTGTGTTCTTGAGCTCACCCCAATTTACGCACCATCCCTTCCCCCACAGGACTCTTTTTCCAGGGCTAGGTCAAATATTGATTGGTTTGGAAAGAAAATGGTTTGCTAGGGTTGAGTTGTTATATAAGTCATCAAAACTGATTACCAACACTAATTGCACAACCCATGCTTCCTAATTGTATTTGCCTTCGATATTGTACATAATTAAAACACCAAATGTAAACTGTAGACTTTGGTTGTTAAGCTGTTCAATATCACAGGTTTTATAAGAGTTGTTCTTTTATTAATCAAATTTCCTTCAGCCATGGCTAAATAGAAGCCGACATGAAATAACTTACTTCTCCATGCCAAAATATCAATACTGACTTAATTGGGATGACCTTTTTGTTTTTTTAATATGTCAATAGCAACATTTTCTGATAAACTTGCCCTTGGTAATGTAGGAATTCAAGTAGCATATTGGGCTTATCGAAATCTAAAATTGTTTCTACCAGTAGCTCTACCAAGCAAACTCTAAATTGGCCGAATTGTATTTATATTTTAATATTATGGAACTCTCCTATGATTAAAGACTTTAGTTTTATGTTCTACTTTAAAATATTTAAACGTACCTCATTCTTCTTTGATGAGCTTATAAGAATAAATAATTTCCATGTGTATTCATTATTATTATTATTATTATTATTAAAAATTTATAAACACTACAACGTAAAGACTAGTTCAAACAGCTGGAAGCATGGTACAACTTAAAAATACGACGATGTTGTAATGTTACTAAGTATCCAAAGCTGAAACTGCATTTTAACATAAATTAGTCCTCATGATGACCCTAAGCCCCAAGAGCATCTTTAAAAATTGTTACATCTGAAAATGATACCAACAGTCATCGAACCAGAGTCATAAATTCGTAGCCTCCTTGCCCAAATATTTATTGATACTTGACTCTGTGCATATCTGCTCTCAGATTAATTTTAATACTGGAAGATAGTTGGACCAACTATTTAGATGCTAGAGAAGTGTATCAAATAAACCCTCTACATCCTGTTCACTTAGACTAATTTAGCATATGTGTACTATAGAATAATAATAATTTTGAAATTATCTAACTTTGATATAAAGTTTTAATTGGTTTCGAATAATAGTTTACATTCAGTGGACTTTGTTTTTATTTATGACAGGAATCGCAACTATGGTCACGCGGTCTATAAAGTCAGAATCACGATAGAGCCTACTCATACTGTATTATTGGTGATGGGAAGGTCAGATTTTGAGTCTCGGCCTGATGCACTTAGATGTTTTTTTAAAAATGTGATTTCTCATCACCTTTTGTACAATTGTGAGTGCAATTCCTCCAACTACCCTTCGCCTCTTTACTTTTTGGATTATACTGGTAAATAACCTTTGTGTTAAATGTTTTGGATGATACAAATGGATTATGGGATCTTTAGTAGTAACTTATGGTCTGGTCTCCATATGTAGGCGCGCGGATTATGTATCGAACTCTTATAAGTACTAAAAAGAAAAATAACTTTTTTTTTCAATTTTCTAACATAGCTTTTCATAAAATTCACTGGTATATCAGGGCTCGAATCATGGCAGGGCTTACTGAAGGTGTATTTAAAAAAGTTGTTTCCCACTTTCCCTCCACGAAAATGCTGTGGTACATTTCCTTTAAACTTTACCTTTCGCATGCCTACCAAGGGCTATCGTACTAAAAATAAGTGTACCCTCGCTTCGGTGGGCACATAATCTGATACTCTACTCTCGTAATTTACTAGACTACCATAGACGGGATATCGTGGTTCGATCCCGATGGTGTATATTGAGGGTGTTTTTTTCTAAATGGTTTCCCATTTTATCTCCACACAAATACGGGTACACTTCCTCTACATTCAACCTTCCTCATCTCTAAACCACTAAAGTGATAGGACATAAGCGTATTACCCGTATGGTTAGTAAGACGTGGTGCTAAAAAAATGCTTGTATTGTTGACGGGAACTAATACGCGATAAAAAAAAAAGCAGTAATAATATAACCGTTTTGATCAAATGTTTTAAAATACGGTTACAAATTATGTGTAGTGCCTTTTTTGTGAGGTTTCATTTAGTATAAATAACTTTGTTTTGAAAATATTAACGATTAATAGGTGACCTGGTGGTCTAGTGGTAATGTGTCAGCTTTCTGGGCTGGAGGTCCGGGGCTCAATCCTCGGTCCCGGCACAGATTTATCTGATTGCCAAACCCTTCCTTCACCTCTGACAAGACGTGTATTAATCACAACTTGTGAATGTGGGGAATGCCAGGTCTCCACCGTGGTTCGGATTCCACGTTAAACTGTAGGTCCTCCATTTCATCTCACAATCACCCTACCATTACACATTAGCGTAAGTGCGTACAACCCGAACGGGTAGTAAGACGCGGTGCTAATAATAATATTAATAATTAAAGTTTAATGAAACCAGTATTTGTGGTCACACGGTCGAAGGCATCAGGCTCGCAATGGACTGGATTATCGAGGATAGAAACATCTAGGTTTGAATAATTGGTCGGGTGCAATGTTTGGGGGGAGAGAAGAAAGACACTGGTGTGGGGTTTCCACGTGTGATAGAATACTGTGGTTTTCCTACCCTCTCTCCACCCTAAGGTGGTTGAAACTTCCTCTTAATCAGTGGTATTCAACCTGGAGTACGCGAAGATATCTTAGGGGGAGGGGGGTTCGTAAAATCTAATTATATACCCCCCGCTTCGGTGGCTGCATGGTCTAAGGCGTTACTCTCGCGGTATATTAGACTGCCGATGACGGGGAAATTAAGGTTCAAATCTTGGTCGGGTATACTGAGGGTGGTGTGTTTAAAAATGATTTTCCAATCTCTCTCAATGTAAATGCGGGTACTCTTTCGATAAATATAACTTTCCTCATTCCTAAAACCACTGGTGTAGTTAGTACAAGCATATAACCCGAACGGGTAATAAGACACGGCGCTAAAAATGTGAATATATATTATTTCATGATAAACCATGAATAATCAGGGACCTATTTCTGGCTAGCCATAAGATACCTCGACGTAAAAACATTCGTCATGGAAAGCGCCATATTTTTCTCCCTTTTTTCTTCTTTCTCTTACGTGTAGATTAGAACTTATTATACTATTATTACTTATTATATTATATACTTATAGCTTGAATTTTTGCCCAATCATTTTGGGGGTAAACAATTTAAGAGATAATTATATCTGTGGGCACACAAACAAAAAAAAAAGCTTGAGAATACCACTATTCTAAACAACCTTTCCTGTCCTACATTTTGGGTTAAGCCACTAATTGAACATAGTAGTTTAAAAAAATAACTTAAAGTAGGGCTGAAAGGGGCGCGATTTAAATAAGGGCTATGTTTTTGGATCTTTTATGGCAAAACATCTTTCAAATATGGCTTCTACATTGACTTTAGTCTTTTACATATAGTGATATTAACATTATTTTTATTATTATTTAGCACCGCGTCTTACTATCCGTTCGGGTTAAACGCATTAAGTACAAATTGATTAGGAATTTGGAAGGTTGAATTAGAGGAAGTAAACTCGCATTTGCGTGGAGGGAGAGTGGAAAACCATTTAGGAAAAACCACCCCCAGTTCACCCGACCGAGATTCGAACCTCGACCTCCCCGTCCTCAGCAGTCGAGCTCAACACGACTAGCGCGTTAGCCAACTACGCCACCGAGGCGGGT
>CABFOW010000522.1:162013-192846 GCA_902141385.1 Timema californicum | reverse complement strand
GGGGGGGGGGGGTCCCCCAATCCCCAGATATTTGTACTTTAAATTTAAGTCACATTTCAAATAATTTTACCGACTTGCAATATTTCAAATATCTCACATACAGTATGCACTGTATGCCCTTGTTAAATAGATTGATTTTTTTTATGTGAACAGTAGAGCTGCAGGCACAAGATAATCCTTGAAGGTAGTTATTTATTTTCTTATATAAGTCAGCCAAAACCATACTTTAAAAACAGTTTGTCTCAAATATAATTTATTTAGTAGTTGTGTCATACACTCAAATATGTTTTGGATAAGATCAGAATGTGAGATATTATTTAAACAAATCTACATTATGTAATTAAATTAAAGAAGAATGGTGTTTGGTAGAGTGAATGTGTATTTAAATAAAATATTTTATCATGAATACCAATACACAAGGTATAAATAATAATTTGTAATTATAGGAATGTCCATATGGTAAGGACAGTAATTTAATTAATTTAAATTAATTTAAAATCACACATAAACACGGGAATAGTCCCGGTTTTGATTCCCGTGTATAGGTGTCATTTTTAAACTAATTTCAAGTTGGTTGAATATTTTTTATTTGGTTTTTACAGTTAAACTTAAATGATAATGGCTTAAAAGTGTTCCAAAAGACTGACTGAACATTTGGATCAGTTGTATGTCAATATGTATAAGTTGTTCTTATCATGTGTGATAATTGGTGGGCATTAATACAATTATTATTATTATTAGTTGTTCTTTATTTTGACATTGACATTGATATTTTGACATTTCCAAATTGAGTCCTTAAACATGTCCTATAAACAGCTTCCTTTTTTATATAATGAAACTTCATCTTCTTTCCGTGTTTGAGGTAATCAATCAGCTGAATTCGCGGTTTTCCTTGTCCCCTACCACTTAGGCTTCTACGACATCACTCAATAAACCATTTCTTCTCATAATGCGACTCCACCAGTTAGCCTTTCTTGATAAGATTATCTGCAGATAGGTTCTCTTTTCATTTACTCTTCTTAGAACGGCCCCATTAAAGGCATATTTGAATTAGTGGTGTAGTAAAAATATTGAATGCATATTAATGTTCAGTGGAAACAAAATATTGTGTATATGAATCTAAGTATTTTATGAGTAATATTAGGTTAAGATTAGTTTTTTCTAGGTACATAATCATAATCATTAACAGTAAGTTGTTGACATCTCACCTGGTTTAAAGGAATGTAAAACTCAGAATATACGAAACAATAATTTTACCATTAATTGTTCTCTCTGGATGTAAGACGTGGTCTCTTACCATATATGACAAAAAAAAGTTACTGTGTTCTAAAACAAGGCGCTTAGGAAGATATTTAATCCAAAAAGTGATTAAGATACTGATCAGTGGAGGAGGTTACATCACGATGAATTTCATAGCCTGTACTCGTTACAAGACATTGTTAGGATAATCAAGTCTCGAGCCTATGACGGGCAGGACATGCAGAACTATTGGGAGATTCTAGAACCTTGTTCAAGGTATTGACTAGCAAACTCAATGGGAAGACCTTGACGCAGCTTGGAGGATAATATTAGAAGGGACCTGAAAAATATATGGTATAATGAGGTGGACTGGATACAACTAGCTCAAGATAGGGATAGGTGGAGTGGTTTTGTAAGTGCGACAATGAACTTTCTCGTTCCTAATGTAATAGAGTAAATAATAAGTACAAATAATGATTCTTCTTCGGTGGATCTGTCCTGAGACGGATATAAATACATCTTCCATTTACCTTGGTCCTAAGTGTCTTCTTTAATCTTTTTGTACGTTATTCCTTTTTTGATATTTGTTAGTATCCGAAACCTTCTTCTCCCTCTTTTTCCCCTCTATCTTCCCCTTCATGATCCTCTTCTTTTAACAATCCCTACTTAGTGTGTGGCCGGCCCAACCAAGAAGTTTTTCTCTTCCTTATCATTCTCATCAGGCTCATCTCTTCTCCTATCCTCCTCAACATCTCATCATTCCTCACCTTGTCCAGCCATTTCACCTTCTTCATTCTTCTCCACATACACATTTCAAAACCCCTCCAAATACCGATTAGTCGCTTAGAATTAATAAAAACGCGTGTATGTGTGTCCCTAACACAAAAGTTGGTAGGTAAGGCACGTAGTTAATTTTTAAATATTGTTTTTATTTTTGACAAATATCGCCGGAAAAATTTAAACTCATCATTCCATGATTACACAATAAATACATTATATTTTGAAGGACTCACTAAATAAAATTAGGCACAAACAGTTTATTCTTAATTTTTTATTGCGAAACCTTTCTTATGTCCATCTTCGTGGTTAGAAGACTTGACAACACATCTTGAGGACTAGATCGATTTCGGGTGGCGTCGAAGAATATGTTTACTGCTCGAATTCATGGTCATCAAGGCCGTAGCCATGACAAAATTTGGGAGGAAAAGCCCCTTATCAGCAGAAACTAAGAACATTTATGAAATCCACTTAGGTAGCCGTTTGGTCAAAGGGCTCGGCCAGACTGACAAGCGTGAGAGCTAGCGAGCGCGTGATAAGCAAATATATCTCTCGATATTTGTTGACAAGGAGGCAAAGGTTCGAATCTTGGCTCAGTGAACTGAGGGTGCTTTTTGACACGTGATTTATTGTTATGATTTTCCTCATCATATATCTGTGCTAATGTTCATTCTTATTTGCAAAGGCCTACTTTGATTATAATATAAGTATTTTAACATATCAGTTTTACATATATATATATATATATATATATATACACATACTGGTATACATATATATATATACCATGTATATTTATTATTAATCATAAACTATAAATGGTACCACCATCACCAATCATAAACCATATATATATATATATATATATATATATANATATATATATATATATATATATATATATAAACCATACCTATATATATATGGTTTATGATCTTACCAATTAAATTAGGCCGTTAGTAGCAAGTATAACAAACCTATCGGTAGTAATAAAAATGTCAACATGAGAAGTTTTCCTAGCATTAAACGGACCAACATACAATAATATTGCCTAGTGACTGTAAGTTAGACTGTACCGGGTCGACCCGCACGCTTGAAAAATAGTACCAGTTCTTCTTTAAAACGCGCGCGCTCGGTCCCTCGCTCGCTCGCTCTCAATTCTCGGTCGGACATACTGATGGTCGTTTTTACAAAATGGTTATCCGTTCTCCCTCCACGCAAATGTGGGTACACTTCCTATTAATATAATCGTTCTAATCCTTGACATCAAGACTCGGTGTCATAATAGAATTATGAATATATTAAATGCCTCTAAAAGCTGTTTCAATATTTTAAAATACTTTCTTAAAATAAGTGCTATAAATGACATTATTTTGTCTTGTGTAAGTCAGTGGGTAGTTTTTGGTTCATGGATAAACGCCGGAGGAATGTTAATAATGGTAAGGCTGTCGAGTTAAAAAAATATGTTTGTAATTTTGAAACAATAATATTGAATATACGATCTATTTTTAGGTTTACTAAGTATGGGCAGGTTTAAAAGGTTGATTTGTGTGGAAACATTCATGACAGAAGAGTGCGCGTCAACACCACAGCAACAAATAAGAACTTTTGTTTGTACCTACATTCATTACTCTTTCGGGATATCCGAATATCTACACTAGTGGGGTAGGAATGCGTAGTTTAGAATTTAGAGGAAGTGATCGCCAATTTATTTAGAGGAATAGGGGAAAATAATTTTGAAAAAATAACTCTCTCAGTACATACAACCAGTATTTCAAACCCCAACCTCCCCGTCACCAGAAAACTAAACTATACGGAGTTGACGTCCTAGCCTACGTGTCCATCGATGCGGGTTACTTTAAACTAATGAAAGAAAATATTTTTATTTGGGATATCTAATGTTCACTTTCTGAACTGACTAATTGTACAAGAACAATACTTATTAACTAAATTAAATCTATAACAGACAAAACGTACAGTCCCCCGGCTGTCAATTTATCAATGTGAAAGCGTAATTTCACATTTCAATGACAATACATTTTTTCGGATATACCAAGAATTGAACCCAGAACCTTTATTAGCTAACAACTATGCAAAGGGGTTGGACGAAAGAAAATGTAGTTTTTACCCATCTCAGTGGCGTAGTTAGCTAACGCACTAGTCGTGTTGAGCTCGAATGCCGAGGACGGGGAGATCAAGGTTCGAATCTAGGTCGGGTGAACTGGAAGGGTTTTTTCCTAAATGGTTTTCCACTCTCCCTACACGCAAATGCGGGTCCACTTCCTCTAAATACAACCTTTCCAATTCCTAATCCATTAGCGTAATTAGTACTTAAGCGTATAACCCGAACGGGTAGTGAGACGTGGTGCTAAATAAAAAAATAAAAATAAAAAGTTGATAGAAAAGCCAACGCGAATGAGAGAGAATGACTGCGTGTGAGGAAACAATGTATCTACGATAGAATGGATAAAGAAAAGATTAAAAATGGAAGACAAGCTCCTTCACGAACTTATTGAATTTATTATTGGACGTGTCCCTCCAAAGTTGGACACTTAGCCCCCACCCCCTTCTAGTGACAAAGTAAAGGTGAGTGAAGAGAGAAAGGGAGAGAATTACAATATCATTTGAGATAAAAAAAAGCCGGCATGTGCTGTCACACATCTACTATAAATGCAATAAAAAGCGGTGTTCATTGTATTATTATTATTATTATTATTATTAATATTATTATTATTATTATTATTATTATTATTATTATTAGCACCGCATCTTACTAGCCGTTCGGGTTGTACGCACTTTCGCTAATGTGTAAAGGTAGGGTGATTGTAAGATGAAATGGAGGACCTACAGTTTAACGTGAGATACGAACCACGGTAGAGGCCTGGCATTCCCCACATTCACAAGTTGTGATTAATACACGTCTTTTCAGAAATGAAGGAAGGGTTTGGTGATCAGATAAATCTGTGCCGGGACTGAGGATTGAACCCCGGATCCCCAGAACAGAGGTCTGACACCTTACCCCTAGAACACCAGGTCACCGTGTGCTCATTGTACTCATTTGTAGCATTTAATGTCTATACAGTATATTTATTAGAGCTCTCCCCCAGATTAATCATGAGAGGGGGGACACTCTAAACAAAGCACATAGCCTCAGTTTACCACCAGTGGTCCTATGGTCTATGGCGTTATTCTCTCAATAAACTGCATGGCCGGTGACGGTAAGTTCTAGGTTAGAATATCAGCTGGCTGAGTGATTAGGAAGGTGTGATTTCCATATGTAATTTATCTATATGGTTTTTACCTTTAGTCTCAATTCGAATTATAGTGCACTTCTTTTAAACTCGCCTACTCGTCTACATGGTACATTGCGAACTAAACGCCCTAGGCTACACAACCACCGTGCTATGTGTATGCGATGTGTGTGTGTTTGTGTGGAAAGGGTTACTTTTAATGATTTACGAGTAAATTTTTTGTTTCACTTTAATTGTGGGTGAGTTGGAGGCTTACTTCAAGTCCAAAGGAATCAGATTCAATCCTAGGTGAGTTCGAAAAAGTAATATTTGTTATACATTAATTATATTAATCAGTTAGTGTAATTTTTTGCCTCTAGTTGGAGGGGGTGGTGGGTGAGACAGAACGAACAGATTTTTATTAATATTAGAAAATAATAATTTCATAACAAATTAATCACTACCCGTTCGGGCAATATACGCTATGTACGAATTACGCTAATGGTTTTAGAGATTAGGAAGGTTATATTTAGAGGAAGTGTACTTGCATTTGCTTGAGGGAGAGTGGAAAAGATTCAGAAAAAATCACCTCAGTACACCCAACCGAGATTCAAACCTCGATCTCCTCGTCACCGGCAGTTTAGTCTACTAAGCGAGTAGTGCGCTAGACCTTGATGAATCATGTTAAAAAATTGTTACATCACTCATTTATACAGTACATGGCTACAAATGTGGATTTTTTAAATTTTCCTTTTTTCCCGTTCGGGCTACACACACAATTGTGTACTAGTTATGTTAATGTGTTAGATATGATTAAGGTTTAATTTAAAGTAAGTGCATTAGCATTTGCGTAGAGGGAAATTAGTGAAACATTTATGAAAACCACCCAATAATACACCCAACCAGGGTTCGAACCTCAATCTCCCTGTCATCAGCAGTGCAGTATATTGCGAGCGTGACACCTTAGATCATTCAACCACTGAGGCGGGCTTAAGAAAGTTTATGAACAAAAATACCTATACAGTATTATATCATGTTAAGATTATTCTGAGCCTTGATACTGTTCTCTAAATAATATATTAAACAATTTTATAAAAATACATTTGGTTAGGAGCATATAATTATTTTTTTATCCATTTGAATGTATTTTTTTGTCATTTTACTGTCTATTTCTAGGCTTATTGATATACCAGCTACGTTTATTTTGTAGCCTTTAGTTTATATACATTACTATTTCCAGCTTGTTGACTGGATCAGTTTTTTTATTCAACTTATACCGGCTGGCAAGACCTGTAGTAGCTTAATATGCCTTACAATCTTACTTAGACTAGGACAGGCACAACATCCTGTTCACTGGCGTTAATTTATCAGTGTGTAAGGGTAAAACCATGTTTCCATAAATGATGAATATTCAGCCTTGGCGGGAATTGAACAAGGGCAAACTGAACGGGCTCATTAGGCAAACACGCCACTGACTGTGTTCAGGTGTCGGACACGACTAACTTATATATATATATATATATTGGGATTATTATTTAATGTCTTTTATTGTGTACTTTTCAAGGAATTCTAATACATCCAATATTATTTTAAGGTATTCATTAATTATTTTGATCATATTAAATCTAACAATTATATATACAAGTCTTACTTATTATTACAATATATTGTTTTAAATGAAAAAAGACAAAAGAAACTAAATATATAAATACATAATGTTAATTTTTTCTCATCCAACTTGCTTTCCAAGGCCGATATAAAAAAAAGAATCTAAATAAAAAATTCATTCTACTCATTAATACTCACCTAACATGCTTTCCAACGCAAAAAGAACAACTTAAAATAACATTAATCTAAACGTATGTTAATGACTTAACATATTTATAGTTGTGTGCCCATTAGGGCCCCAATATGGCTGGGGCCTCTAGGTGGCCTATGACTTAATCGGGCTTTGCTCATACCTCACCCGTTTTCTCAACCCATGAAGACTAAATAAGGACCCCAACAGTGTGTGTGATTGTTTATCGTCCTGTTCCGAAGTCACGTGGGCATTTTATTTATTAGGAATGTGGAAGTAAGAGTAGAATTCTGGTAGGATTTCTTTTTTCGAAAATAAAAACATATACAATTTTCAGGTCAAAATTAAAAATATTTTACTTTATTATTAGTATTATTTTATTTGTGTTAATCTTTTAAATTATTTTTTATCATCGCATCTTAATAACTGTTCAAATTATATGAAAATAATATAGGCCCCTAACTACTCCATTGGGGTATGGATAAGGAAGGAAGAATTTTAGAATTATCTACCCACAACTGCGTGGAAGGGGAGTAGAAAACTGTCCAAGAAAGAAAACTCCTCAGTGGAACCAACCAGGATTAGAACAGCGATCTTCCAGTCATCAGCAATCCAGTCAACCCACTTCGCTGGCCGCGTGGTTTAACACGCTACTCTCGAAGAAGACTAGGCTCCTGTTAAAGGGGAGATCATGGTTCTAATCTCAGTTGGGTGTACTGAGGTTCTACAAAATGGTTTTCCACTCTTCCTCCATGCAAATGCGGGTACACATCCCAAAAATATATTCTCATTAATCCCTAAAACCACTAGCGTTATTAGTAAATAAGTGTATCACATTAACGGATAGTAAGACGTGGTACTAAAAAAAAACGAGAGAGTGATGGGTTCAACCCCTGAAGCGGGTTTTTACTAATTCTATACACTGAGCGAGGGTAGGGTGGATGGTGTTTAGGGCACTCCCTCTGAAAATATTGTTAATAGAGGATTTTCATATTCCTCCTAAATGCCTGAGCTAGTAGTTAATTGGAGTCTTTATAAAATTCATAGTATCAAAACCTTAACATTTTATATATTTTTAAAACTTTAAACTGTAACGAGAATAATTTTATGTTAAAAAAAATCGGTGCTTTTTCTTGATGAAACACTTCCCGATATTCCCGGAGGTAAGACCTGGCCTCCGTACCCCTCTATCCCTTATTACAAAACAAATTTCTGTATACGGCGGCCCTGTATACATATAAAAATTATATATCCGTCAATACTCCCCCTATAATCGAACGAGGGTCCCCTAAACCTGTGGTCAAACACTTTTATCAATTCGCAAGTAACGTAAAAGGGATATAAAAATTAATAAAATACACAGCATGCCTTGGTATTAATAAACACGTATTAATGATCTACTATGATATTTTGAAAATTTAAAATACGGAAACTTATTGAATTTCCTTTCGGGTTAATACATTTTAGATTAAATGCTTCACTTATTTCCTGAAGGCTCTACTATCTCAAGCAAATGCGGGTGTGATTGCTTGATATTCACCCTTATCATAGTTTGTTCGAGGTTAAGTTAAGGTGGGGGAAGGGGGGAAGGGGAAGCGAGAAAAGGACAGCGTCTGTACAATTTTTACAGCAAAACATTTCGTTTGCCAAAATAGATCAAATATTGCTCAAGCATAAACATAGAGTTAAATTTTATTCCCAAGGTGATATCAACAATTCTTGAATATCTGTCAAAGGTATCCTGAAATTTAATGACAACTTTTTCTCTTCATTTAAACAGCTTGTCATATAATGCCGCTATGTTCATGACAAATATTGAAGAACTGTTGATATAACCAAGTGTATACAATTAAACTCTATGTATCTAATGAAGCAATAATTTATTATTTTTGCCACGAATAAATTGTTTTGTTAAAAAAACTGCAAAAAAAACTCCTGCCATTTTTAGCGTCCCCTTGCCCCGCAGTTATTATATTATTATTATTATTATTATTATTATTATTATTATTATTATTATTAGCACCACGTCTTACTACCCCTTCGGGTTATACGCACTTGCGTTAATGTGTAATGGTAGGGTGATTGTGAGATGAAATGGAGGACCTACAGTTTAACGTGGAATCCAAACCACGGTGGAGGCTACCACGGTGGAGGCCTGGCATTCCCCACATTCACAAGTTGTGATTAATACACGTCTTGTCAGAGGGGAAGGAAGGGTTTGGCGATCAGATGAATTATGTGCCGGGATCGAAAATTGAACCCCGGACCCCAGCAGATAAGTCCGACACTTCACCCCTAGACCACCAGGTCACCTGTACCCCAGTTATATGCTTGTAAGTTTAGGATAGTTCAAGTTCAGTAATACGTGTGACACGAAAAAAAAAAGGTTTGTTTAAAACGCTTGTACCAATTAGTCGTGTAACTTCTTTTCTAACGTCTTCGTTAACCCACAGAAAAGAGAATAGGCGCAGTATAGAATATTGCTGTTACCGGAAAAATATTTTAACATTATATACTCCAATAATAATAATTTAGTTGCATTTATTTTACTATCTGTATTGATATTTTTTTTGTAATTATCTTACTATCCGTTTGGACTGCTCGTGTTTGTTTTATACTAATGAAATATAGATGAGCCAGATATAATGGAATAGAAAATGTACCCGCATTTTCTTGTGGGGAAAATTAAGATATATTTATCCAAACTCACTCTAAATAAACCCAGCTGAAATTCAAACCCCAATCTCCACATCAAAGGCAACACAAAGCTCGATGATACTGACGTTTTGTCCGCGTGCCCACCGATTAGGGCTAAATTAAGTTGAATAATAATACAATTCATAGGCATATGAAAATGGAAATTGTGTATTGGTCTAGAAAAATTAAAATTATTCCGCACAGTATGGCACTTAATTTCTCCTTATTTTAAAATACTTATATTTACACTCCCCTGTGATATAGATAATCTTGCAGTAGAGATGTGTCAATTAGGATGCATACTTTTTAGGGGTTAGAACAATTTGGTTATGGAAATAGAAATAAATGAAGCTAGGAAGAAATAAAGTGAATACGTATATTACACTAAAAAGAAAGAAATAAAGGATGAAGAATGAGATGATATTTATAAAAAACAAACAAGTATGCCAAAGAAAAGAGTTGAGCTATTCTTTTGATGGGGTGGTTGGGAAGGAGAGGGGGTTGTTTTGTTTCTAAGGGAGGAGCCTGCCCTCCCAATTCTTGCGAGGAATACAACAGCAGGCAGGTGGTTTTAGGGGGGTGGGGCTAGAGTAAAGAGGGAGGGTAGCTCAGTGTGTGCGCCTCTCTAGGCAGACAGGATCGATTGGGGTAGAAGGTGATGTTACAGGAGGTTGAAAATGCGTAGAACACCACGGGGACATTATTTTCAGTTCCTTCTCAAGGAACTACCATATAAATATCCAAATATGACGCGACCAACCGAAAAAGGAAAACAAAATTATTTCAATAATTAGTTTTGTTATATTAAAAAAATAATGTGAATGAAATAACTAATTAAAATATTACAATATATTCTCATTATTAACATTAAAGTCATTTGGCAAAGTAAAAATTAAGCTATGTATGCTTAATTTATTACAAGTTATGTGTTTATGTTTACATTTTCGTTTAGACATTCAAAAACATAACGCTTATGCAACGTGTGATGTAAACTTAAGAAAACAAAAAAATTATGATGTATTATTTTTTATCAACAAAAAGGTACCTTCCCACATGAAAAAAAAAGTTGAGGTATTGTTCGCGCTAGGGGATGGGTGCTATTGATCCGCCTCGGGTGGCAAGTACTGTTGGCCGACCGAATATTGCCGAGCATTACCGAAGCACGAACGAGAGAAGAGCGTGTGTGCTTGTGATGATGTCAGCGTTGCTTTGGGGTCCACTAGACGAGAGCGAGCCTTCCTCACCGCACGCCACTGACTCACTTGTCTTACTACCATCCGATTGTGGATGTGCAACTGTTGCTTCTTTATCGGCGTCTCAAAAGGAAAAAAGCAGACTGAAAAAAGTGGGAGGGGATCACCAGTTTTCATCCGTAGTAATTAGATAAGTTAATAAGATAAAAGGAGAAAGTTCAATGTTCTGATTCGAAAAAAAAAGGGGGGAATAAAATCGGTCCAGTAATATTTTCTTTCCGGGTATTAATGACTTTTCGTTCTTCCTCGGAAGAAGGTTTCAAGGTATGAACTTGAATACATCTGTTTATAGCAAAAACTATGTAGGTGATGGTTTATTGGTTTTAAGATCATTATGTGACATATTTCAGTTTGTGTGTAGTTAGTAAGGAACAGAGAAATGCGGGGACTCGGCGTGAAATAATATAAATTAAAGAAATAATATAATTTAAAAAAAACTGTTTGGAAATATTTAAAAATGCCTTCTCCGACGAGTACTAACGGCATGACCATCACGGACAAAAACCTGAGTTCCACCGGTGCCAACTTCACCAACAAGAAACAGTTGCTGTCGAACAACACCAACAATGGTTTCTTGCGGGTGTCCCCATCGGCAACTTTGGAGAAAAATGAGGACTCCCAGTACGAGGAGAAGGAAGGGCTTCTCAGTCGACACGAGTTGAGGATACGGGAGAACCCTCTGGCCACTGCGGCAGGTTCGACGCCCACCGTCGTCACACCAGTGTCCGTGACCAGCACAGCTGTACGGTACGCGCCAGCCACATGTGCCGTGGTGTCCGAGACGTCAAAAGACGTCGGCCGGCGGCGGCGATGCAGGAAGAGGACTCTGCTGGAGAGGTCGTTGGTCGTCAGCGTCGTCGTCCTCCTGGTGGCCTGCTTCGGGTTCCTTCTGTTCGGCTTCCTGCTCAGGGAGAACTGTGAGGGTAAGTCGGACACGACACTTTCTCCAATGATGCACCAAAATACTGGCTCAGTGGTAGTGAGGTTGCATTTTATTAGTTTAGCGCATATGTACTAATTAGTAACTAAGCTGGTGAGTTAGGGATGAGGAAGGTTGAGGTTAGAAGAAATGTACTCTCTAATTTGCATGGAGGAAGAGTGGAAAACAATGTTGGAAAAAAAACACCCTCAGTTTACCCAAGTGGGATTCGAACTCCAATCTCCCTGTCATAGACAGTCTAGTCAATTGCGAGAGTGATGCCTTAGACCATGCGGACACAAAATAAGGTTATACTATATTAAAGTGGGTGACAAAAATTTACATTTTTGAAAAACACAATGAAATTTAATAAGGAAACAATATTTAATCGTAATAATACAATTCAAAGTGAATGGAAATTAATAAAAAAATTGAACTCATAAAAGTCAAAAAGAACCATAGGTAAGATATAATCAATGATATATTAAATAGAAGATCTGAGATCAACTCATTTGATATCACTATATGAATTTTAATATGTTATCTATGTATGTGATTTAGACTCACATTTTTAATGTATTATTTAACCTTTATAGATTTTGTTTATAGACATTTAGTGTAATTTTCTTAAAATTTCATTGATCTCAGATTTGTTACTTATTATATCATTGTTTATATCTTACCTTCTTTTTGACTTTTATGAGTTCCAATTGCTTATTAATTTTTATTAATTTTCATTCACAATGAATTCTATTATTACGGAAAAATCTACATACCTATGACAAGTGAGCACTTAAAGTAGGATAGTCGTAGAAATGAATTTTAAGAAGTTATAACAAATTAATTTGCTGTCAACATTGATAAATGATAACATTCTACTTTATTAATAGTATTATTTCAAAGGTATTGATACTATCTATTAAAAGTGACAGATGAAGATTACGTGACCTTACGAATAAAGATATATAAATTGTTTTAATAACTGCCAAACAAAATTTCCTTCTTATCAAAATTAGACTGTACATTTTATTTGATTATATAAAAAAACATCAATCTAATACAAGAGACTACAGAGAGGGAAAATGTTGAAGATTAATAGTAAAATGTATTTAAATAATATAATAAAGTAGAAGCGAATATGTTTTTAAAGGAATCATATGTAAACTAAATTACCTAATCAATTATTAAAAGCTTAAATAAATATCAAAGTTTTTATCTTATTTTAAGACAATAGTAATAATAATAGACCTACAACCTACTTTGGTCACCTCATGATCAAAGGCATCACTATCTGGTTATACTAGGCAGCCGATGACAGGGAGATCGTGGTTCGAATCCCGGTCGGATATAATGAAGGTTTTAAATCTAAAATTGTTTTCAACTCTTACCTCATTCAAATGTGGGTACAATTGTTCAAAATTCATCCCCCGTTATCTCTAACTCTTCAGCGCAATTAACACATATGTGTATAGCCCGATCAGGTAGTAAGATGCTGTGCTAAAAAATAAGCCCCCATACATTCATTTTTTTGTACTGGATTATAATACAGTTTTTTAATAGTGGTGCTTAATGTGCTCTTTCTGAACCAATTAATAATATCACAAGACCTACAAATCATCTTAATTCTAGAACAAACAGATCATCCATTCTACAGGACGTCATTTTTCTCATTGTGAGCGGGAAACACCTCAATTACACCATTGCTAAATTTTTCACCATACCCGTAATCGAACCCGGGACCTTTATAGCTCAGTAGGCAGACACGCAACTGGCTGAGTTAAGGTTGTCGGAAAAACTAAGAAGCTACAATTAATGTTTTTAAACAACTACGCGTCTCTACAACCGTACTGGCTAACCATATATTTACGCTCGTAGGGTAAAGATTAGAAATGTATAGTTTTGAGTAAATGTACCCGCATTTGAGTAGATAGAGTAGGAGACTATTTGAGGAAAATAACACTTAGGTACTTGTGGGTGGAAATTCTTTTGAATGGCAAACCAGACTATAATTGATAGTTACCCTTGTCCTCGTGCCCACCGAAGCTGGGTTATAACTAACTTAACCTAGGACAGCACAACAAACACAGGAATATCATTATATGTAAACGAGAATGCACCTTTTAAACAAATGTAATCGTGTGCTATTTGATACCTGGACCTGAGATAAAACCAGAAGCGACTGCCCCATACTGAATATAACACTCGACACAGCTAAAGTCCATCTACCGTAGGAGTGGTGGTAACTGAAAGCTAACAGAAGATTTTTAGTGCAAACATTGGTTGAAAGTCACTAATATTTACCTACTAGGAAATAATTATTTTCTTATTAATACTATAAACATGTTATTATATGCTCCTAGTAATACTTTCCTAAGGATCACTGTTTAATTGGGGTTTTCGTAACTTATAAAAAAACCCACAACATATTAATAAAACTATTGGGTGTTTTGTTTCACAGTTATGGAAACAAGAGATACTGTAGTGCATAAAATAATAAATTATAAAGTATAATATTCACACTTGTATCGTCTTATAACTGGTCACTAAAATAAATAGTAAATTGGTTTTTTATAACGTAGAGAAAGAGCCCTACAGATTATAAGTTTTTATTTTGTTAATACATAAAACGTATGCATTAACACAACTAAAAACAGCTTTTAAGACGTCACATATGGTTTGGTCAAGTTCGACATATTAATTTATGAGAAGAAGGTAGTCTTTTAGAAGTTTTTGTTTGTAAAGCCTTTTTTTAAAGGAACTACAAACGCCACTTTTACAACAACAACAAAGAAACATCCAAATGGTTATTTTCATAAGTTTGTGTTCTAATAATGTAAAAAACACTTAAAAGACGGAAACAATTGAAAATAAATAGTTTATTGTGAAAGTTTTGATTGTCAAAAGTGACAACAAATCAACACAATAAACCTTGAAGATCACATGGTTTGGTGAATGCACGAGAGTTTATTTGTTAACTTTTGCTAGCTGCCATTTACCTACAATCCTACCATAATAAGAGTATAGAGGCTGCTCAAAACATGTATATATTTATAACAATGGGTTTAAAACTTTTCATCTGGCGTACCATCCAAACAATTTCCGTGTTTTGAAGTACCGCCAAGATAATTCTGAATATTTACTATTTAGGTACATTTTCAATGTTTCCTAGGAATATAATGACACAATACCATTTATACATTAACAATTTTTATTTACCGCTAATTATCATTTCTACTCAATCAAATGTATAATAGAGCACAGGTATCAAATAAATATTAAAAAAAGACTAATATTCACCCCTTCAACAACTGTTTGAATCTCTTTTCCTTTTGGTTTGACTTGGTCGTAATATATTTATAAGCTTTAATGAGACTTTATATTTTTACGACTTTAATTTTCTTGTTTTGTTTGGCTTCTCAAGGCGTACCACCTGAAATAATCGTACGCTCCACCGGTGGTATGTGTACCACAGTTTGGAAACAGCTGGTTAGTAATATTTACGTTTGGTTTCTTAACATCTGTTCCCAGAACGACTTATTTAAAAGTACACCCGAAATAACGAGTACAAAATAAATATGTTGATAAATGAAACATCTGTTCCAATGACATAACTTATGCAATCCGCTCACATCACTTTCATAATGCCTTGCATCAGTAGTAGGAAGAATGATAACGTCTTTAAAAAAATGAACTTGTCTATGATTAGAAGTAGATAAATAAGTACCTGCCTTTCAGTGGTTTTTCTTTTTCTTTGCCAAACACCGCGAGTTTAAATAACTCAATGAAATTTCATGTTAAATGCGCAATATCAACATTTTCACTCGCGTAAACTTGACTCAGTGTCAAGTCTTTCTGAGGAGTATGATGTGGATTAAATAACACTATCATGATCCGGTTCGGTAATCACATGGTCTAAGCTAAGCCACAGGTACTTAAACTGTTTTTATTCTATTATTATTATTATTATTAGCACCGCATCTTACTACCCGTTCGGGTTATACGCACTTACGCTAATGTGTAATTGTAGGGTGATTGTGAGATGAAATGAAGGACCTACAGTTTAACGTGGAATCCGAACCACGGTGAAGGCCTGGCATTCCCCACATTCACAAGATGTCTTGTCAGAGGTGAAGGAAGGGTTTGGTAATCAGATAAATCTTTACCGGGACCGAGGATTGAACCCCGGCCGCCAGCATAGAAGTCTGATACCTTACCCCTAGACCACCAGGTCACCCTATTTTTATTCGTGACTCCCTTTTTTTATAAGAGAACATTTTAAGCGACCCCTGGCAATATTGGTTAAGCTTAGGTCTTTTATACACTAGTGTTGGTTTTTGAGCAGTTTTGGATGAATCGAGAAATATAAATTATGAAAATACGTATTGAAAACAAATTCATACATATTGTAATACTTAATAATGTTAATTAAACTGGTATAACTTGCAATCATAAGCAATGGAAACCATTAGTTTATCTTAGTTAATTAAATGAATAGTTATTAAAATTGTGTTCGTGTAATCATGCTGGTGCGGGGTTTATTTCTTCAATAAACTAAACAAACATAGAAAATGTTGAACTCTCTTAATATATATTTGAGGTTTTTAATGTTCACTTCCTGAACCGACTAATTATATCAACACATGAGAATTTCTATGAGCGAGATCAAAAGAGCATACCAATTTTGATGGGAAAGGTATTTTCACATACCTTTCAGGATTATTTTACATGCCACAACCGACATGGGACAGAAGGCTTTACTTCCTCTCCGAAGGAAGTTGTGTTACGGAATCTTACTGCCCAAGAAAAATCCGTCAACCCCGACTGGCTTTGAACCCAGGAACATCTGGTTATAAGGCAAGCACTTTACCCAAAGACCACCGAAATCGACGAAAGGTTGTAGTGTATTATAATTTCAGTAGTAATATAGTAAAATATACTCATGTTTGTCAATGTTTGCTGTGACTCCCAGAATATTTTAGTAACCCTTGAAGGGGGCGCGACACACAGTTTAAGAACCTCTGGTCTAAGCCAGTGGTTCCCAAAGTGGGCTGCATCACCCCTTTAGTGGCGGTGGGATTTCCTAAGGGGCCGTTGAATGGGATGATCTTAAAGTCCTATTAAATGACTTTAAGTCAGACATTGGAAAATTGGTATCACTTAATCTAGCCTATAATTCTCATTAAGAATTTACGAAACATTGAAGTAGTTATCACTCACTATATGTGGTATTTAAGGTGGGATTGTTAAAATTGCGAATCAAGAGCATTTTTTTTTCAGTTTTTAAGCAATTTTCTTTTCGGCAAAAAAAAAAAACTCCAATAGAAGTAAAGAGCTTAATTTTCATCACATGGTGACCTCAACAGTTGTTGAATATCTTTCAAAGTGTTCTAATTGTTGATAGCTTTTTCTCTTCATTTAAAAAGTTTCTCATCAAATGATTTTTTGCTCATATCAAATTTTCAAGAACTGTTTAGTTTACTATGTGTATAAAAATTAAACTCTGTGTTTATACTGGAACAATATTTGATTTATTGTTCCGGAAAAAAAAAGTTTGGTATGTAAACTGCGAAAACATTAAACTTTTCCCTTCCTCCCTACCTTAAGAGACTTGATAAGTAACTATCAGACTTTGAAACGCTGGTACTACTGGATAAATCCATCAATCTTGTAAAATGAATTAAACTAAAACGCTTTAATTGGAATCAATTCAACCTATTGAGAAAATTACGCCTTAAGCCATACGACCACCGATGCACATACAAAATTAATAAAATTAATTTTCAAATATCATAGATAAAATACATCCTATGTAGTTTATGTTGTAAATCTAGTTTTTTTCAAAGCACGCTTCCTTTAATTGATTTCGCGACGCATCTTTTTGGAATCACTTGTTTATATTAATTTATCGATGGGCACGTGCACTAAATGTCAGGTTCAGGTTTCCTGGTGAGGTGGAGATCAGAGTTTGAATCTCTGCTGGGTATACACTTGGGTGGTTTTTCTTATATCGTTCCACGTATCAGGCTGGTACATTTCTGAAAAAAAAACACCTTTATCACCACTACTCAAAAAGCATAATTATAATGCATATAGCCCGGACGAGAGTCAAAATTCAGTGGAGTACTCATATTTGCTTTAAAAATAAATCAAAAATGAAACAACACAGGATATATATTAGCATAGGTAACTCAAATTGTAAGATCAGCCATGAACTGAAATTTGTAGATTATAAATAAATATTTAAAATCGATATAATATTATTACAGTAAATACAAACCAGCCCCGTGGTATAGTGATCGGTGCACTAATCTTTTACAAACTGAGCTACGAGTGTTGTAGCCCAGACACCAGTGGCGACTCATGTATAGGCACTGTGGAACTGCAGCACCCCCTATTTCCCCTTGATATTATCGATAACATTTAATATAATGAGTCCTTTTTTCTTTAATTCTTTCTTTATTTTTGTAGTACAATATATATTCCTTAAGCTTAATGTTAGTACTTCAGCAGCCATTCCCCAGTTTATTAAAAAGATACAAAAATCTTTCTATGGAACTGTGCACTGCACAGTGCCAACGACGTGGTGTTTGTATGTTGTGCGCATGCACACATGGGAGGGGAGTGGGTAGGAAGGCGGGACTGCCAGGTAGAGAGAGCACTGTTGCTCTCGCAGTGCCGGCTCTGGCGTGGTGATGGAAGGAAGTTTTTTTTTACTCGGCGTGTTGTGCTTAAAAACCATGTACAATATTCTTGAATGTGATAAAGTGTAGAAGAGTGTAGAATTAGATTATTATTCTGCTTACAGCTGTTCTATTTGATTCATTTTTTTTCGGTTCTTTTATTTAACAGAAAGGCTAAATGTGCTTGCAGTACTTTCAATAGAGCAAAATTTCCTCAATTGTCATCCAGAGATCAAGGAGAAAGTTATTGAACCTTTTGCGCAAATTAAAACAAGAAGAATGGATTTCATTTTTAAATGAATATATCAAGCTTGAACTGTAACAATTTAAGTTAAAGTAAGTAATTTCTTTTCTTTGTGTTAAGATTTTATCAAGTTCCTTAATAAATTTTCTTTTTATACATGTTTTTTTCTCCTTTTACACAATTTTAAAACAAATGTTAAAAAGGTTCTGGAGCATCACCTCCACTAATTTTAGCTACGATCCGCCACTGCCAGGCACTAATATATATATAATACTTAAAATCCAAACAACTATTTATAAACACGCTTTCTTACGTGTGTTGCGTTTACAGAACTAGCTGAATGTAACATGGGCCATGATACAGAACTGCCATCAAAGTTAATCGCCCATACGCAAGAGAGCTTCGGGTTTCAAACCTCTATCGTTATGTCCTCGAAAGAACAGATACCTAAATAGCTGCTAGAATATCTTTCTTGTCTTCCGCCCAATCATTAAAATGGGATTTGTTTTACAACCGGTTGGTTGCGACTTCGTCATTAAGCATCGCTAATGGACGGATACACTTTTTATGGCAATGAATAATGACGAAGCTTAAACATACATAGTTCGAGCTAGTAGAGTCGAGAATTTATCTATTTATGCTTTAATTAGGATAAAATGTTAGTACCCACACCGATGATCGCAGTGTCTAAGGCGTCAATATCTCAATAAAATTGCTCGATTATAACAGGGAGGTAGGGTTTAGAATCCTGACAGGGTCTACTGAGTGGGATTTTTTTCTAGATGGTTTTCCCTTCTCCCTCCACGTAAATGTGGGTACACTTATTCTAAATTCAGCCTTACTCATCCCTAATACATTCGCATAATCAACACAAATACGTAAGACCACAAAGAGTAACAAGACACTCTGAAAAACAAAAAGCTTATAGCCCGGATGGGTAGTAAGACGTGGGTGAAGATAAGAATATAGTTAAACGTATAACTGTGTATGTCGTGTTAAAATAATTTAGAATCTATGTTTATAATAATAATAAAATGGGACTTACTCAAGTTGAATACTGGGTATTTTAGACATCTGATGACGTATCAGATTTCCATTTTTAGATCGTAGCTGTTGAAAGAATATCCAACAAAAATAAATAGCACAACAAACTACAAGCACGACTAATATGGTCGCCAATAGGATCAAGTAAATTTAATTATAAGCTACATAAATTATACTGATGTCTACTACTCGTTATGAACATATGTAACATATAATATCGCTTCAAAATGTTAAACATTAAAGTATATAAATATTTTTAAATGTTATTTGTCATAGACACTATCGTATAGTGAAATTTATGATAATTATTATAAGTAAATATATTTGCAAATACAGGCTCCTTGAAGAAAGTGTACATGATTCCATAGTTAAATAACTTCAAAATTGTTTGACCAATTTAAGTTTTTTTTTCTGTATTTTATTATGAAATCCCGGACAACTTTTTCGATGACCTTGTTTATTAATGTGCAGCTTTTTTAACTTTCTCACTATTTTAGAGGTAAAAAAAAGGATTGTGATCGTAAAAAAAAATCAAACTCGAGATTTTGATGAATGTTGACGTTTCATGACCCCACGAATCAAAAAAAAATATTTTGAATTTCCGTCTGTCTGTAACTCGGACTAGAGCCTAAACTATTTTACCCATCGGGCTAAAACTTTGTATCTAGGGTTTTAATAGGGTTGCCACAAGGAATTTTTGGAATTCGATGTATAACCTTATAATTAAGGGTAGTTTACTGAAGGGTAAAAAGAGAGAAAATAGATTTTTTCAAAATCGGTTCTAATGATTTTGTTTAAATTTCATTTATAAACATTCCAAACAAACTGGATACTCTCAATATTTCAGAAAAATGAATTTAAGGGTTCCGGTCTGATGCGTAAATTATTTTTTATCATATCTCTGAAACTATTTGAGATATGAAATTACTTATCATTGCAAATATGTAGGGTTATATATAATACAAATCTTTTATTTGAAACATATTTTTATAAAATCAATAACTTTCAAGCTATACGCAAATAAATATATATATAGACTTTTTGAATACTAAAGGTAAATTATTGCGACCGTAAAAAATAATCTAACCCGAAATGTTGATGGATGTTGACGTCTCATGACCCCTGAACCCTAAAAAGTTGTTTTTGCAATGCCGTCTGTCTGTGTGTTTGCTTAACACTAAAATTAATAGTATTATTATTATTGTTAGCACCACGTCTTACTACCCGTTCGGGTTATACGCACTTACGCTAATGTGTAATGGTAGGGTGATTGCGAGATGAAATTAAGGACCTACAGTTTAACGTGGAATCCGAACCACGGTGGAGGCCTGGCATTTCCCACATTCACAAGATGTCTTGTCAGAGGTTAAGGAAGAGTTTGGTAATAAGATAAATCTGTGCCGAGACCGAGGATTGAACCCCGGACCCCAGCACAGAAGTCCGACACCTTACCCCTAGACAACCAGGTCACCTGACTGACAGGTCACTGCTGACAGCTGAGGGCTTTGAAAAGTTACCAAACCAAATTATGTATCCCTACGCCAAACCATCTGATCTGCAAAAACATGTGTTTAGCAGCTGTCACATCTGACGGTCAAAATTTAGGTATTATACCTCAATCTTGACTGTCAAAAGTCAGCTGTTAGCTGTCAATCAGCACCAAAGAAGCCATGGGGCTACTGTAAACTGCCGTAGATAGGGAGATCATATTTCGAATCTCGTTCGGGTACTGAGGGTAGTTTTTCCAAAAATGGGTTTCCACCCTCTCTCTCCACGCAAATATAGCTACGATTCTGCTAAATAGAACCTTTCTAATACTTAAAACTATTGGAATAATTAGTACAAAAGCGTATATCCCGAACGGCTAGTAAGACGCGATGCTAAAAAAATATATGTATTTTTCCTTTCTTACTATCCTTGTAAACAAAATTGAATTCGAGATTTTGATAGATATCGAAGTTTCGTGACCCACTGAACCCCAAAAAATGTGGTATTTTTTGTGATGATCTCTGTATGTTTATTTGTACATTGGCCTAGAGCCGAAACCATTTTAATGATCGGGCTAAAACTTGGTAACCAGGATTTTCATAAAGTCAGAGGAGTTTTTGGAACTATACCTCAAACCACTAAAATTAAGGGTGTTTATTCAAGAATGAAAAAGAAAAAAAATGGATTATATAAAAATAGGCTCTAACGATGTTGATTAAAATTCGTACCAAGGTACTGTTTAACATTACAAACAAAATGGAAAGGCTAATCTTCCCAATGAAATGACCTTGAAGGTAATATACAAGAGGTGAATTTCCAAATTTTGTTCATATCTTTGCTACTATTTGAGATACAAAATATCCTATCATTGGAAAGTTCTAGCAGGCCTATTATTAAAAATAAAAACATTTATTGGAAATATATCTATATTAAACCAATAATTTCTAAGATATTGCAAATATATTATTTTTCTGAATAGAGCTTTGGAACAGGGGAGTTAAAAATGCACAATACGGTACAAATAATATGCTTCTCTAATAGTATAGTATTTTATGTATGTTCTTTGATTAAATGTTATATTATCTTTTTCTCCATTATGTTTAAATAATAATATATATTATTTTGTTTCACGTATCTTTCGATTTTTAAGTAAATGCCTCCATTTTTATTAGGTAAAGTGGTGAGAAATTTCGTACGGTGCATTGAACAATTTATTTTTAAATATGTAAAATTATTTCAATGGTCTCAATCCCATTGTTTTTGAATGTATATTCTATGTTACCGCACCACGATGTAACGTCTGTTTTAATCTGTTTTACCTACCTTAGTTATGTGTTATTTGTGGAGGAATACGGACTCAAAGGTGGGAGTGCAGCAAACGTGATAAGAGATCAGTGTTTTTGTAGCATTTATATCAAAACATTTCTCTTTTTGGTAAAAAAAAAAATCAAATGTCGTTCCAGTAAAAACATACAGTTTAATTTTCTTCACATGGTGAGTTCAACAATACTTGAATATCTGTCAAGGGTGCCCTTGAAATTAATGATAACTTTTTATCTACAATAAAAAAAGTTTTTAATTTAATGCCACTCTACTCAATACAGATATTCAAAAACTGTTGATATCACCATGGGAAGGAAATTAAACTCTATGTTTGTAATTAAGCGATATTTTATTTAGTTTGGCCGAAAAGGTTATAAAATAAAAACTGCAAAAACACTGGCATTTTCTCGCGTCTCCTACATCTCCACCTTAACCGGTAAATGTTGATACAAAATAACGCTTCAACCTGAAAGCTCGTTGAAATCCTGCGGTTTTCTGCTTTATTCATTTAACAACAGCTAATATGGTTGTTATTTTATCAATCTAGGGGGTTGGGATTGTCTAAAACATCAATGACGCCAAGATATGAGTTCGAATATTGGTTGGGTGTACTGAAGGTGTTGTTTATGCTAAATGGTGTTGTACCCTCTCTCCTTCTCTCCTCCCAAAGGTGCATACACTTCCTATAAATTCAACCTTCCTTATTTATAAAAAATTAGAATTATTATTAGTACTAAGCGGATAGTTAGATGTGGTGGTCAAATAAATAGTTTTTTATAAAAATATATTTAAGCTTTTTTTTGTATATTAAAAAACTACTCGCATTTTAAAGTGGCTTCATTGGTCTCAATCTTTTTTTTTAGTAGAATACAAAAAAATCACTCCATACAGCTAGGCTTGGTTCGGACTTGTATAACAGTGCTTCGTTCGTGGGGTGAGGCGGGTTCTTAGTTCCTTTCCTTTTCAGATTAATATCTGGATACCTTGTTAAGCGCCGTAACGAGATACGGGGGAGCCCCATATGGGCAACTTCTGTTATCAGGTATCTTCCCCCTCCTGACACCGTGACTGAGAGGCAAGGGAACTCGATGGACAGCGGGATAAAGGGGACCCCTTCCTCGATTACAGACTTTAATAAGGCCCGACACCGGTGGATACGTGGACTAAACGTCAAGCTCCTCTGGTCCGGTGCGTTGGTGACAAGAGAGGTCAATGCTCGAAAAACCGCCCGGGTTTACCAAATATGATTTCCCTTTCTTGCTCCCGAACTCGCCCCTACGCAAATTCGTGTGGATTTAATCTAAATTCAACGTTACTCCTCTACATTCCATTAGTAAGTATTATCCTCATGTGGTCTAGTGGTCAGTGGCCCTAGCTACTGTTCTAGAGGTCCAGGGTTAGAATCCTGGCGGTATCATAGGATTATTTTCTACCGAAAGGGGTGCTGTTCCTATGGTCACCGTAGTCCAGTTAGTTAGGCTCAAGTTAGGTTTAAGATTACCACTGGTTACACACCTTCATAATCACTACCATCACTTCATCTCAACGAGGATAGTGACGTGTAGACAACCTTCAAGGTATACCCTGGGCAACATTATGTTCCCACAGCGCAGCTAAAAGTCTATGTACTGTACATGGTCACCGAAATAGATACCATATCTCTATTATTATTATTATTATTATTATTATTATTATTATTATTATTATTATCATCATCATCATCATTATCACCGCGTCTTACTACCCGTTCGGGTTATACGTACTTAAGCTAATGTGTAATGGTAGGGTGATTGTGAGATGCAATGGAGGACCTACAGTTTAACGTGGAATCCGAACCACGGCGGAGGCCTGGCATTCCTCACATTCACAAGATGTCTTGTCAGAGGTGAAGGAAGGGTTTGGTAATCAGATAAATCTGTGCCGGGACCGAGGATTGAACCCCGGACCTCCAGCACAGAAGTCTGACACCTTATTCCTTGACCGCCAGGTCACCTATTACTGTATCTCTTAGATCAAATATATCATAAGCTTGAAAAAATACAAAAGAGGTTAGAAATTTGTATAACCTGGGCTGGTAATAGTAATCCGTGGAGCTCTGATGTGCCATATAGCCTATTATTAATAGAAATATCTACATCCTTATTTATAGGACAGAGGTTCCTCAACTGTAGGTCGCAAGCCAAATTTTGATGTGCCATGAACGTTTTTTGAAAATGTTGTGATTATTTGAAAATAGAAAATCATGAAAAAATTTGAAATTAGGGAAATGAAATAAAAAGAAAAAAGGCGGAGAAAAATCCTAATTATGACTGTTTTAAACATTTGATTGAATCTATTTTGTCGAATTCCGAATGAAGTTTACGCTTTTCACACTCAATCAAATTATTAACTTATTAATGCAGCTTGATTAAAGGGAGAGGGTAGGGAGCCCGGGTTCCTTGGAATCCTCCTACTCCCCCGGCCTTCATTACTGTCACCCCCTTATGGCTACTCCACTGTAATTTATCTCGTGGCTTTTTGAGCAGAAAAGTTCAGTCCACTTTGGAGTCATTTTATCCGACAAACCCTCCTCGGTGGCATAGTTAGCTAACGCGCCAGTTTTATGTTGAGCTAGACTGCTGAGGACGGGGAGATAGAGGTTTGAATTTCGCTTGGGTGAACAGGAGTTTGTTTTCCTTAAACTATTTTTCACTCTCCCTCCACGCAAATGCGGGTCCTCTTCCTCTTATTAAACCTTCCCAATCCCTAAAATCATTAGCGGAATTAGTACTTTGGTGTATAACCCAAACGGATAGTAAGACGTGGTTCTAATTAAATACAAATAAATTTATCCGACAAATCGGAAGAGTTAAGGGCATTTGAGGTGGGATGATAAGAATTGCATTTCAGGACCTTTTTTGCGGTATTTATAGCAAACATTTTTTCTACAAAATAAATACAATATTTATCTAATATAAACAAAGTGTTTAGTTTTAATTTTCGTTACATATTCATATCAATATTTCTTAAATATATGTCAAGGGTGTCCTAGAATTTGATAAGAACTTTTCCTCTTAATTTAAAATGTGTATCATCAAATATAACTATACTCGTGACAAATATTCAATGATTGTTGATACCACCAAGTATAGAAAATTAAACTCCATATGTTTCTACTGAAGAAATAATTGATTGATAATTTTTCAACAACAAAAAATTGTTTATTATGATAACGGCAAAAAAAACACTGACCTTTTATCCCACACCGTACCATCTTAATAAACCCTCGTTAACAGGTTAAGGGGACACGAACTCTACAATATATAAGTGCAAAAGGTATTCATTAAGCCCTCATGAATATGTTGAGGAGACACATACTATATACAGAGGTGCAAATAAAAAAAAGAAGCCTCTAAACGTCACCGAAATAAACAGGCATGAAATTATGTACCAGTGACAAATGAAAGGCGAAACAAATGTGTTTGACAGTGACTAACGTTACGACACCTATTCCGCGCGGACAGCTCTAACAACATAAATGAAATACGCGTGGCTTGTTTATAAATAAATTAATAGCAGAACAGTTTTTCATGCATACCTAATTGATTTCTAAATGTCACTTTCACCTGAAATAGTTCCGTGTCCTAGGCGATTGCATAAATACATACTCATTTATCTATAATCTATTTATGAACACGTGCCCACATCCATACATGACCTACAAACTAAATAAACTTTGGACATAACAACTAAACCTACTACTGTGGTTATATGGTTTGAGACTCTCTCAATAGAGCAGAATGCCGATTACTGGGAGATCGGGTTTAGAATCCCCTTCAGGTGTACTGAGGGTGGTCTTCCTAAATGGTTTAACACTATCCCTCCATGGAAATGCGAGTACAGCTCCTCTAAATTCAACCTTCCTCATCCCCAAATCATTGGGTGTAATTATTACTATGTGTATAAGCTGAACAGGCCAAAATACGTGGTGCTATTTTTTATGTTTAAAATTTTATTATAAGGGTTAGATTGGCAGTGAGGGTCGAAAATATATAAGTGTGATTTTTCTATCAAAGTGATAAATTAACTTTCAGTGGTGTGACGGTTTTAAAGTCGTAATGCACAATTATTTTTTTGAGCACCGCGTCTTACTAGGCAACATTTTCAGGTTATACGCGCATGTACTAATTACGTTAACGAGTTAGGAATGAGAAAGGTTGACTTTAGAGAAAATGTAGCCACATTTGCGTGGAGGAAGATTGGAAAACCACTTAGAAAAACCACCCTCAGGATACACTACAAAGATTCAAACCCCGATATCTACGTCATAAGCAGTCTAGTATATTGTGAGATTGACGCCTTAGACCATGTGACCACTCAAGCGGGTCGTGCATAGTTTGAATAAATATACATTATAACTCATTTAGCACCTACCTGGGATTCAACCACGCCCTTTTAGAACTGTAGTTGGCGTCCCTTCACTCAGAGACGTGGAACGTTATTTATAGCAAACGGGCGCCTTTGTCTAAGGGCACAGGAGAAAATGGGGGAGGTTAAATTTTAACTCTAATTGAGTTAGTACTTTATCTGTTAGACAATTATGAGACCTTTCTGATGCACCTTAGATTATAATTAAAAGTGCTCTCTGTATTTTTAATTTAATTTAATTGAGATATTAAAGTTGTTGAATTTTTCCCTTGTACCATCATATAGTCTAGGCTCGATCCTCACCCAATCACCCATTTGACTTGAACTGCTTGTAATTCTTATACCGGGAGATTGGTTGACTTTTGAGGTTAGACTATAAATAGGCACGTAACTTAATTTACGATTAGGTTTGGTATTCGTAAATAAAATTTAATTTTAATTTTTATCGATGGACTTGCGGACTAAATGTCAAATGGGTCTTGGCTGATATGGTAATAATGGTAAATCCAAGGTTCGAGTCATGGTTGGCTTTTTTTTTTAATTTTGAGATATTTAATTTGTCCTTTCCGACTTATCATATCAGCACACGACTTGCAAATTAGCTTGATTCTAAAAGAGACACAACATCTAATCTCCCGGTCGTCAATTCATCAATGTGAAACCGAAAGACCCAATTTCACATATGATAATTTTTCGGCCATGCAGGGAATTGAACCTTAGACCCGTAAATCCGTAGGCACACGTACTATTAACTGAGCTGAGGTCTCAGGTTAGCTGGATTGTTTTGTTTTTTTCACCTAAATGATTTCGCACTATCATCTACATTCAAATGCCGATACATTTTCTATAAATTAAACCTTACTCATCCCTACCCCATTAGTGTGATATGGTTATAACTGACAGATATAGTCTAGTTTTCATAGAATGGACCTTTTAGAAAGTACCAAATTTTCTGTGAAAAAAAATGATAACATTTTTTTATTTTATTAACTTTATATATATTTAAATTAATAATATCTATCAAAAGTGATTGAAGATTCCATAAATTGACGTAAGGATATATGGAAGGATAGGCCTATATAGTAACTTTTCCTTACTATGAAAATAAGACTACCTAGTAGCGTCTATCTAGTCTGTCAGTCTTCCTATAAAAATAGTATTGTAGTAGCTTTTTATAACCAATTACAAGTGGTCTGTAGTAACTTTTATAGATATATAGTTAAATAAATAAAGTTATATAAATTGGACTATAGTAGTTTTTATATCTGTCAGGTGATGCCTGTTCTATGAATATTTGGCTGTAGTAGTTTTTTTTTTGCTATCAGATAAGGAAGGCCCTTCTTTTGAAAATGGGACTGTAGTAACTTTTCTGGCTGTAATATAAGACCAGTCCTATGGAAATTGAACTGTAGTGCCTTTTATAGTTGTCAGATAAGACCCTCCTTGTTAAAATAGGTATGTAGTAATTTTTATAGATGCCAAATAAAAAATGAAAATTTTACTGTACAGTACCAAATAGAATCTCGTCCTTGTACAACTATCATGATTGATTTTTTCCATTTGTGTCGGCCGAGTAGAAAAAGTTTCTATAGGCCTACTAAAGTAGGACGCATCGATCCTTGAAACAGTGGACAGCAGACCACTTCCTCCACCGACCAACGAGCACTGTGGACATCAGCTCGGGTTTTACTTTTGAAGCGTATCGCAAACACTTTTAAACGTGTTCCAGTTGGAGATGATGCTCTTTACTGTCTGGATAAAAAATATTGACCGCTGTTAGAACGCAAAATAAAATCTCATTTCACACTGACGCTCTGTTTAAAACTTCAGTATCATGGTGGACTGTATTTCAGGATGTGACGGGGAGGCCCAGGTTCGAATATCGTTCTGGTTTACTTTGGGGCTTGTTTTTCCCCCGTGCGATTTATTCAAGTAGTTTTTCACATTTCCTTTTCCAATTTAATGCGGGTGCAAATCGTTCGGTTTATATGCCTATGTACTAATGTACTAAGCTAATGGTTTTTAAGGATTGGGAAGGTTTAATGGAGAAGAATTGCACTTGAATTTGCGTGAAGGGATAGTGGAAAACCATTTAGGAAAAAACCCCTCAGTGCACCCGATCTCCCGGTCATCGGCAGTCTAATCCAACACGAGTGTAGTGCGTTAGACAACGCGGGCACCGAAGCGGGTGATGCTAAAATCGATTATAAAAAACTGCATCAGTGGCTGAACGGTCTAGGGCGTCATTATTGTGTTGGACTGGTCTGCTGATGACGAGGAGATTGAGGTTTGAGTCTCAGTTGGGTGTATTGAGGGTGGTTTTTCTATAAATGGTTTCCCACTCTCCTTCCACACAAATACGAGTATATTATTTCTAAAATACTTCATTTCTTATTCCTACTCGTCAGAGAAATCATTATAGCCTAAACAAGTAATAGGACACGGTCATAAGAAGGATTTTTTTTAATACATGGTAAGAATTACTATTTAGAAATTTACATTTAATTATTTTGCTGTCAACATGGGGGAAAAACTTGCAAAATGCTGGGTATAATTTAGTTACAATATGAACACCATATAAATAAATACACATTAATTTGTTATTAGTACCAGTTTTACAAGTAATGTCACTAAGGTCACCAAAATAAAGTTGCTACCAATTTTAGTTTAGTAAAATAAGTGTTACATAATGTAATCTACTGTGGTTGGTTTTTACAAAATAATTTCCCAATCTTCTACCACTCAACTACTTGTATGTACACTTCCTCTAAAACTCTACATTACTAACACATGTGACCTGCCTCATTAGTGGTTAATATGTGGCCAGTTCAAACAAGTATGCAGACGTGAAGTATATAAGTCAGGTCGAAAGTAATATTTTAGTGGCAGCCGTGACAGGATAATAGATTTTCCTCAGGAGGAAACTTGGAATTATGTCCTCAGTAACTAATTATCCTCTCCACACTAACACTGTCCATCGATATACAATTATTTATCTGAATTCTCTCCACGGACAAGAACAAGAAATCTAAATTAACATAGTCTTATCTAACTTTCATGGAAATGTTATATTTGTACTTAGAATTTCATTGATGCTGAGTCTACTAAAAGAGCCATATATTTTCATTAGATGACATTATTTTTCACTAGTAATTAATTAATAAAATAAAACCTGTCTGTATAGGTAGTAACCCTTTTGTGTATCTTTGTCGTGTTTCAAGATAATTATAATTAAAGGCCCCAAAATTTTACAAATAAAATGTTAAGCTGGTGTATATTTTTCTAATAGCACTCATTAAATAAATTAAGAGTGCGTTTCTAGTCATTATTATTTTAAATAAATGCACAACACAATTTCTAGGTGTGACATCTGTCTATAACTTTTTTTTTTAGCACTGCGTCTTATTACCCGTTCGGGTTATATGATTATGTACTAATCGCGGTAGTGGTTTCAGGGATTATGAAGGTTATATTTAGAGGGTGTGTACCCGTATTTGCGTAGAGGGAAAGTGGAAAACCATGCTGAAAAACAACCCTCAGTTCACCCGCCCGAGATTCGAACCTTGATCTCTCCGTCATCGACAGTCTAGTCTAACATGAGAGTAGCGCATTAGATCATGCGGCCACCGAAGCGGGTTATAACTTATATGGTTTCAGAGTTAACTTCTTAATGTAGAATAATATAATAGTTATTTATCGAAAAATTACGTATATATATATATATATATATATAT
>CABFOW010000522.1:136933-161960 GCA_902141385.1 Timema californicum | reverse complement strand
TATATATATATATATATATATATATCTCATGTACACAATTTTTTTAAATAAAATGATTAGTTTAATACAAATGCCTTAGATTCGTAAGCCAGTAGGTCAATAAAAATTGCATTCCAATAATTGAATACATATTTAATTATAAGTTATAATCGATACATACTTTATATCAAATCAGTATAGTTCCCAAACTTCAATAAAAGTGCCAGCTTGCTATTTCTCTCTCTCTCTTTTTTTTATTTGTCGTAGTGAAGGGATTCGCCTCCTTTAGCGAGAAATTGGTGTGTAGACGTTCAGTTCTAACGCGATATTTAATTTTACGATGCGTTATTTCAAAATATGATCACTCCAAAATAAATCCGAAGGATTTCAACAGACCTCTTTTTACTTAACAACCTATAGTTTGTGTTTTATTAATAGAAAAAAAATGTGTGAAAAATGTAACATTATCTCAGTTTCAAAGAATTTTTAAGCATGTTTAAGGAGCTATAAGGCTAGGGTTTACGAAAAAAGGGTTTTAGAGTTGCCCCTACTCTAATAAATACAGTAACATTTTGATAGGTTCACAACAGAAAATTTGAAGATATCCAAGAATCAGCAGCGAACTTTCCACTGTATCTTGAAATAAGAAGTTTCGTAGTTATCTTTCCCCTCTTTCTTTATGACAAAGAGGGGTTGTACTCTTGTGTGAATGGTGAAAGGGAGTATAAGCTTAGACATAATAGAGAGGTAGTTCCAGAAAACGACACATACCATTGTATTTTAAGCTTTGTGGCCTGACAACGAATGATACTTTATCGCTGACAGAGGCGGACGCCTTAAGGAAAGGTAATGGATGCATGGTTTTATAATTTAGTCCAGCAATACATACATTCGAGATGTACACAATGAAATTATTATAATAAGTCAAACAATATTAGAATTTAATTTATAATCAGTAAAATAGTGGAAGGTCAAATTCAATCATTTTTAAACATACATAAGTTACTGTTCTTTTTAATAGCTGAATTGTTTTATTTTATCTCATTTTGGGTTACGTAATATCTTATTCAAAAAAATGTTTTTAACTCGTCATTTATTTTACCGATGACCATCAAAATGAAATGTTCATCTGGTGAACTGTGTTGTTTCACTGTACCGAATGTAGGGAAAGCTTTTTGGCCTTGCTACTTACAGGCCTTCCTCTAAGAAATAAGAGTAGATTTTATGCTCATTTGTTTATAACAGATTGTGATAATTAATATAGTATTATTTCAAAGTTACTTAAGTTTTTAGAAATGTCTCTGATTTTCTACCCTTTTTTCCACCCCTTGCCACCCTGTGCGACTATCACTGTAATAAAGTTATATATAACCTTTTACATTCTCAGTGACGCTCCCCTTACGTGTGACGTATTTGGTTCGTGGCTATCTCTTAAACATTAAATAACTGAAATAATGGGCAGTAGCAGTTTATAAATAATATTTTACCAAAATTACTGTCGTAAGAGGATTAAAAATATATCCTTATCGGAGAAAGTTTGTGCGTTTGTGTGTTTCTGATACATAGAATGAAAGTAATGACCTTTATAGACCTCGAAATTACAATGGATCTTTACATTTTATATTATTCCAAGTTCAAAAAGTTGAGTTTACAACTCTGTTCGTCTGTAACCGGAGATAAAGCCAAATTGGTTTGATAAATTGTGTTCAAATTTGTTATTTAAATGTTCTATGGTTACACCTACAGTCCAAATGACTATTTTAATTCTAACTTTAAAAATTAAGGGTAGTTTAATGATGATTGGTTTGTAAAAGTTTAAAATATTTCTAAAAATGACCTAAACAATTTTGTTTAAATATTGATATTTGCGGAGTGATTTACACAATGAATAAACTGAATACTTTGGTACAAATTAATGTAAGGATAGCTTATTTATATTTTTATTTTCTAAATTTTTTATTGTTTAGAAATTACTTCACAAATTTTGTTTGGAATTAGTTTTTTTATGAATGTTTTATATAACTAACATAGTATATTGGCTTATCGAATAATAATTCCTTTAAAGGTAAAGTTTACTAATAACATATTTTTGGAAATATCGCTCTAAACTATAATACACTTGTGTCGTACAAATTATTTAGTTACGTTTGCTTTGGCCATACTCTTTAAAACGTTTATCTTACATACCACAATCATGATGTAAGTACAATATAATTATCAGAATTAGAAACAATAGCTCTTAATCTTTTATAAAGTTACTTTCCTACTGGTATTTAATAATTTCTTACCTTACCTAAATCTATAACAATTTTTGTATGAAAGCTTTATTTGGGAGCGCCAATGTATTCAGCCTCGTTAGTATGCCAACATTCAAGTACACATATTTTCCGTGAGTAGTAATGAAGATTTGCTCAGTCATACCCTCATTATAAAGTAGGACCACCTATATTAGTGTCCTGACATACAACCCGAGGCTATTTTCACCTCTCGGCCAGCTTGGACGTGAAGCTATTTATTGTTAGTAATACAATGAGAATTGAATAATTGCGTTTGATGTAACTGTATACGAAGATAGAAGATTTTAAAATACAAAATAATTCAAGAGGTAAAATACTTGACAACTATAACTCAATTAGAAGTACATCTTATTACTAATATAGGGATCTAGGTTCGACTCCTGAAGTGGGCTGTAAAAGGTATCATTATAGAATTAGGAATTTCCCCCTCCCAATATACACACTTTTTCTCAATTATTAATTTATCAGATATTGTGTATTTTTCTAAAACTAAGCTTATATGTAAATTGTATGTTAATATAGCAACTTAGTTCAGAAAGATCATTTAAAATACATCCAATAAAAAAAACATGAGATGATTTAGATATTGGATAGTCAAATTTTTAGTTGAATGTTTGGTACGTTGAGTGCTTAGAATCTTATTTTAAATTATATATTTTTACAGGATTTTTTCGGTAATTTTTTGTTACTGAACAACACGCATAAATAATTGCGATACCTCTAATATTCTCAAGATTGTTTAAGTGTTGTACTTTAGAAGAAGGTAAACCCGTTTTAGGATATTTTGATATTTCGGTCATATTTTATAGATTTGTTTAACTTTTTAGGAATTTTTTAGAAACTTCAAGGCATTTATGTTGAATAAGTATATGTTATAAATTCATTAATGCTAAAACATGAATTTTTTCAGCACACAGCTGTCGGAATAATTTATAATGTTATAATGAAATGATTATATGGGTGTAAAATACACATTCCGGGTTGGAGAGGTTTGCGTTCGGAGGGGGGCTAGCTATTAATTCCGAAGCAAATATTTTTAAATCAATATTATACTTAGCAGAATGCTAGAATTTAGTTGTTAAAGGCTTTTCATTTCATATGTAATTTTCCGTTTACAATTTTGTTAAGTGCGTGTTTAACTATCGTGCATTTACTACGAGTATTTTTTTCTTTCATGTTTTTAAGTCATTTTTCTATGAAATTGAAATAAATATTTAGATTTTTTTGTCATCTTATAGGTCGTTTTTGATCATTTTTAAGTTATCAAAATCTGGGCTCTAGTGATTATTCATGTTAAAACGTCTGGATTTGAATTGTTAACTGAGTCCAATGCTAGTATTGAAGGTATGATCGGTCCTCCTCTCTACAATAAACAGAGTGTAGGAAAAGACAGAGATTAGGAAAATATATTGACCTTGGGCTGAGAAATTTCGCCTAAAGGTGGATGAATCAAGCAAACTGGTCAACAGCATTGAATGCAGAACTCAACGAGGAACCACTGCATTAAAGATACTAATATATGGTGGCTACAGACAGGGAAAACAGGGAAAACCTGAAAAAAACAGGGAATACTTGGATGACAGAGAAAACAGGGAAATGTCAAGGAATTTAACTAAAAATAAGGAAAAGTCAGGGAATTAAAAATATGTCTAAAATATCCCACTAATTTTGCAATGTAACATTAAGGCAAAAGTTAATAATACCTAAATAAAATAACATTTTAATTTTTAAAATAACTGATAAAACTTTTTATGTTTAGTAGATACAAACTTTTTTTTAATATGTGATCAATAATAAATTAAAAATGTCATAATCCACCATTAAAACTGGGAAAAAGTAGTTAGGGAAAATTGAAAAATGTTGCTTGGAAAAGTCAGGGAATTTTGTAAAATATGTTTTGTAGCCACCCTGTGATAGTATGAAGCTGTCTCAAGTGAAATTTTACAGAGTTAAAATTGAAATTTGTTTCAAACCGATCTCAGGATAAAAATAATAGATTACGAGATTATAAAATATTTAATTTCATAAAACAAAATAGGCGGTTAAAGATTTTTTTAAAAATTAGTATAATCTCTTGGGCGCTTACTTATAAAAACCATAACTACAGATATAAAATAATCTTCCATTTTTATAATTTTTATATAATACAGTCCAATTTTCATAGAAAGATTATTTTATAAAACTATTTTTTTGAAAAAAATTGATAATATGTTACAATTTATTATTGTTATTCTATAAATATTGATACTATATATGAAAAGATAGATATTACATGACTTGACGCATGGATACGTGAAATACTTTTCTAGCTGTCAGACAAGACACTTTTTATACACACATTGTGGTGTAGTTAGACCTACTTTATATAGTGAGAATTTTTTTTCTGGTTTTAGTAGTTTAACCAAGCTAAAAGAAGGCTTGTGGAAATAAACACACACACACACAGAATAATTCCTAGCATGTCCAACAAATCACCATCATATGTAAACGACCCTCAATCATATCGAATAACACGCTCTGTTTGCGATACAAGCGACATATGGAGTGCCCCCTGTATGTAGACCACAGATCATACATGGCAGTAAACATCGCACTAGCAACAAGCCGTGTGTGTGTGTGTGTTGGTTTAAACACAGTGGAGCGACAAAAGGGCGTAAACAAGGTGGTATGTTTGTTCGTGTTGCTTCCATCGATTTGGAAAAGCTAACAAATATGGCTATGCAATATAGTGAAATTATTATTTGATACGGGCTGTGTAGCATTCATGAATTTTCCTTGAATACATGTTGGACGAGCATAAAACATGTTAAGGGGTGAGGCTCACGAAGCAAATTTTATTTTAATTTTCCTTTTTTATTTTATTGATATAAAATATATATACATCTACATATGACATTATATGTTCTCACTTTACTTTGCCTATTGGTTAAAAGTTGTATCAAATACAATAAAATAATGAAACAAGTAGGTATTTGAAACGAATTAATTAGCAACGGAAATAATAAAGGGATAAAACCATAAGTAAATAGTAAATCCATGGCGTCATCACGCAAGAGAACTTTATCAATTGAGTTCTCGAAGATAATGCCAACATTTGCGGATATAGTACAATGGATCTTCAATCCATTACTCTCAGTTTTTTAAACCTAAGCTGCTACTTATTTATTCAAATACGCCTCAATTCTCTTCACGTGGCTGAGTTGACTCCGTTTCAGACCCATTACTTCACAGACAAATCCAGAAGCGATGAGGATCAAATTCCGGGAGCTCTGGATCATAAGTTAGAAACTATGATTACTAGAGAACATAAGTAAAAATATTTATTGGTGTATTAAAAATTAAAAAACCTTCAAAAAAACGAAGAAAAAATCAACAACTAAGACGAAACGAGCAAAAAACAGAAAAATATATCAGAATAAAATACAACCTAACATTAAAAAACAACAACAAATTTGAAGAATAGAATCTTCTCAAGTTTTCAGGTATTTTATATTCGTGAACAAAAAAACTTTTTGGCTGAGAAAGAAAAGTTTAGTACTGGCTTCATTTTAAATCTGTTTTCCATGTACAATAAAACAAGTAACGACATAACTCAATTAGCAACTATAAATGGGGCTGGTGTAAATTCATGACTCATTATATTAGCGTTCAAGGTGACAGGAAGGAGTTACGAACATATAAATACTTTTTTTTGTGTGTGACGTGTACATATGTGGTGTCATTTTGTCAAATTGTTAAAATATTAAACATGCCAAAATGATGCAGTTAAGCCTTTATATATTTGGTGTGTTTTAAATATCTTCGAAAACCAACTGTATATCCTAATGTAAATTGTTTAAATGTCCTAATTAATGTTTTAATAATTTCAAGATTAATTTCCATGTAAGTTTTAATTCATAGCTTTAATAAATATGCTTCGCGTCTTACTACCCATTTGAGCTATCCTCGTTTAGTTAATTTAATTGCACGAATGGGGCAGGGATTAGAGAGATAGGATTAAGATAAAATGTGCTCACCAATTGGTGAAGGGAAAGTGGGAAAATAAAAGAAAACACCCTCAGTACAACCAAATGGAATCCGAACCCTGACACCATCATAATTAAACCAATCTAGAGGAATTAGACGTGCCCACAAATGGGGGTAAATTTAAGGATATAAAAACGTCAACAAATATTTACCATTTATGTTTTAACACAATAATATAATACTAGCGTGTGTTTGCGCAATTATGTCTTATAATATGACTCTCTTTTCTCGTTATGGGCGCTGCCCAAAAAACCCCGATGAGTGTAAACTAATGTAATTCCAGCGTAGTTTTGAACGTTGATTTATTTTTACAATTTTATGATACTAGCTGTCCCATAAGTGTGCCAGAAAATTACAAAATGTGTGAAAAATAAGCAAAATTTATCTAAAATAAAAAAATCTAGCTCTGGTGCAATCCGTTTAGCAATAGATTTTAACTTCGATCTCCCCGTCATCAGCAGTCTAGTTAGTCTACTACGAGAGTAGCGCCTTAGACTATGCGGTCACCGGATCGGATATATTTTATAATTTATTTTTGTGATATATATAGAGCTATAATCTACATTGTGTTGTTTATATAAAAATAATGTTAGTAAATTAAGTTATAATCAATAAAATACCGAAATAACCTTTGTTACATTAAGCAGAATAAACTGTAATGTATAAACCAATTTGTGTAATTTCCATTAAACTGAAATAATATTGAAGCAGGCACAATTACAGCACTAGTGGAACTAGGAACTACACGTGGGAGATCACGTATTAGTTGTATCGAGATCACTTTATAGAAAACGATCCCTATTCCGCTGACTGCGTTACATCCACATCTCGTAGTAAAAACACGTGTTATAGAACTCCCTGTAGTCGACTGAGGTTAGGTTTGGTTGTTTTTATTTATTTAGCACCACGTCTTACTACCCGTTCAGGTTATACGCTTAAGTACTAATTACGCTAATGGGCTAGGAATTGGGAAGGTTGAATGTATAAGAAGTGAACCCATATTTGCATGGAGGGAGATTGGAAAACCATTTAGGGGAAAACCCCTCCCAGTTCACCTGACCGAGATTCGAATCTAAATCTACCCATTCTTATAATTCTAACTCAACATGAATCTAGCGCGTTAGCTAACTACGGCACTGAGGTGGGTAGGTTTGGTTGTTAACATAAAATCAAGAGTTTATTTATATCAAAGTCTAGAAAAGATTTTTGTCCAAGAAATGGGGAGGGTTAGAATTTTATTATTATTACTCTTACGTTTAAAAACAGGGTTTTTAAGTCTTAATTAATTATCCAAACAATTAATTTTTTTTAAAATAGACACAAAATGTAATCATTGCTTTGTCTACAAATATGTCAAAAGATTTATAAAGGGGTAATATTATTATTATTAGCACCGCATATTACTACCCATTCGGGTTACACGCACTTACGCTAATATGTAATGGTAGTGTGATTGTGAGTTGAAATGGAGGACCTACAGTTTAACGTGGGATACGAACCACGGTGGAGGCCTGGCATTCCCCACATTCACAAGTTGTGATTAATACACATCTTGTCAGAGGTGAAGGAAGGGTTAGACAATCAGATAAATCTGTGCCGGGACCGAGGATTGAACCCCGGACCCCAGCACAGAAGTACGACACCTTACCCCTTCACCACCAGGTCACCAAAAAGAGATAATCGTTGTGATCAAATATTTAGGGCACACAAATTATACACAAATTATTGTTTTACACAATAACCTATAGCAGGATTCTTGTAAGAAGGACCTATCTATAGATATAAATGTTACTATAAATAATGTAATTTATTCAAACGTCAAGTCATGAAATCTTAATTTTTCACTTTTGATATATAATGAGAAATAATACTAATAATATAGGAAAATGCTATCTATATGTTCTATAAGGCTCTTCTGGGTAGTTGAGGCTACCGGGGAATGGAAGAGGTTATATAATGATTAGTTACATACTCTTAACCCATCGCAAGACATTGTTAGAACAGTCAAGTCTCGTAGATTATAGCCCTGAGATTATGGTGGGAAGGACATGCTGCGTGAATGGGGAAATCTAGCTGGATTAAGAAAAAATTTGAAAACCTGGAATTCTCGATATTTTTCTAGTAAATTCTTACGTTGGTTAGTTTTATTACATTTTAAGATATGATTTCATAGCAAATAGAGTCCCTCAAAATTTACTTTTGTCTAGTTAAAAAATTAAAAAATTATTGTTAATTCATTCCAAAATTCGAATTTGTGTGATTATAAATATTTTCATAAAAAAACTAACCATAAAAAATATTTAATTCTACTTATTTATGATTTAAGTATGGATCTATTACAGAAATTTAACTTGAAATATTTCTGTTAAAAATCATGCTCTGTAATACTCAAATTCTAAAAAAACAAACTATTTTTTCATTCAAACTCTACTCAAATTGAAAAATGTCTACTCGCACTTTCCTACTTTAAACTATAACTTACTAATTACTACACCATTAGTGTAAATATATGTGGACATCCTGGATGGGTAGTAAGGTGCAGAGTAAAGCACGAGTTGATTTTAAAGCTAATATTTTAAGTGTGTCTAGGCTCTGACAAAAATATATTATCGTAAATTTATTAGATTTGTGTTGATTAAGTTAGTATACGTTTGATTTAGTACAGTGCTAATAATTCCTTTCATTGTAGAAAGAGCACAGATAAAATCACCATGTAAAACAATGACCTATACCTTGTTCACTCTAAGGTTATATAGTGACACGAATAACAATTCCTTATGACCTCCTTCTTGACAAGCTAGAGGTTCGTTTCTACTAACAACATTTAACAAGTTTATTTCTTCAGATACCCACCAAACATTTCTCGTCTAATGATGGGGCTGGACGAGTTTTTGAGGAATTAAACAAACCTTCAACTCGGGCACGAACAGAGTTTAGCGAGTGCCGTGCGCACCTTATCGGCCGACCTCCCGCAATGCACAGCGGCCGTCAGGCTTGCCAGCCTCTCAGGCTGTAAAACGGAGCGCTGTGAGCTTTATGGAGCGCCCTCCACTCAACGTGACCTGTCATTTGGAGGGTAGGGTGGGTGGGACGGAAAAGGGGTTGTGGTAAAACACCTCTATTCTTCCTTTATGGCTCTAACTCACAGATACTTCGTGTCATACGGCCACACAGTACAAATTTAAAGAAGATAGCGTGACTTTTTTTTATGAAGCTTATCACAATCCCGCGACAATGTTTTTTTCTAAACTTTCTTTAAACTAAACAAAAACTTGTTAAAATAATAGTTTGAGGGTAGGATATAAAAGTCGTTTTCTAAAATAGTTCATTGTAATCAGTAGCTGAAACATTTTATTATAAATCCCTGCAATAGTTGGTAATCAAACCAAAGTCCCCTGTGGAGATGATATTGGTTTGTGGTCAACAATGCAAAATACCAGCATGAGGTATCAATATGAAAATAGCTTGGTAACATGGGCACATTAAGAGGCAAAACATAAATAATTGCTTTTTACCCCCCCCCCGTACCCTCCCTCCTCCACCTCAAACAGTGGGCCAAAATTAATTGAATTGGAAGTGGGAGAAAAAAGAAGAGGTAATCAATCAAGAAAGAATTGTTTACTGTTTTTGTGTCTCTGTCTTTTTAATTTATCTATTTACATTCTAGATGGTTGTCATATTTGATTCATTCTATCTATTGTGGGTAGTTCATAAATATAGTTACTTGTTACACGAAAGGTAATGTTCATTGATATTTTTTTTTAATTTCCGTTTACCAACCTAATCATTAATTACATCATTTGTAGAGACAATGACAGAGTGAAAAATATTACATGATTGGTTTCAAAAATTTTCCCTATGGAATTAATTAGAATGACAAATCAGGATCTAACAAAAAAACACTAACAATATTTTTTTAGTCAATTTCTTCTACTAACGCTTAACATACAAGCAAGTTTATTAGCACTCGGGGCCGTGCTTAAAATAAACCTTGAATCACTTGTACTTAAAAATATGAGTAACATATACGTATTTTATTAATAACGTTTCCATTTCATTTTTACTCGACAGTTTTCTTTTGATATTTTACGCGTATGAGAACTTACACCCCAGTATCGCGTCGGTATCGAAATAAACAATCTTGCTTGATATATTGTAACGTTATCTTTATAATTATCATATTCTTTGTAGGCTTATTTATTAAAACTTTCTGGTATTTAGTTAGGAAATGAATTAAGATACATAACTAGGCCTTGTACTAGAAAATTGTGATTATTTTACTTTTTTTTTTTAGTGTTTTAATATACGGTATAGGAAGTATTCGATCACCTCTGTGGTCTTATTGTCAGAATTCCTGAATTTAGATCCAGAGGTCTCGAGTTTGATCCCCAGCGCTTCCAGATTTTATGTGAAGCAGTGGGTCTGTAAATGGGGTCAAATCAGGCTTGTGACGACAAACAACTTGAATAGGCAAATACCCGCCTCAATGGCGTAGTTAGCTAACGCGATAGTTTCATGTTGAGCTAGACTGCCGAGGACAGGGAGATCAAGGTTCGAATCTTGGTCAGGTGGACTGGGTGTGGTTATTCATAAATGGTTTTCCACTCTCCTTCCACGCAGATGCGGATTTACTTCCTCTTTAGTCAACCTTCCCAATTCCTAACCCTTTAGCGTAATTAGTTCTTTGGCGTATAGCCCGAACAGGTAGTAAGACGCAGTGTTAGGTATTATTATCATTATTGATTATATAAGTAGTGTTTCCAGTCTAAAAAACTGAGATTAACTACTGGAAACTTAGATGTGCTGACCACATAACACGCCTTATCCACAACTGTTGGCACTATCTTCTCCGACATGTGGTGGCCGCTCTGTTGGTATAGCTCACTTTCGGATTGATGCCATGAAGTTTTTTTTAAAGAAGGATACTATTATATTGTAATATATTGTATTTATTGTTTACTAGATAAATACAAAAACTCAATAGATCCAGAGAGAAAAAATTTTCGAGACCGAAATATATTCTTATCGATACTTATGCAATGCCTCCTTACGCCAACTTTAGGGTGGTATAACATGATAACTATTTTATAGAATAACATTTTTGTTTGTTTGATAGGTTTTTATTATTTTCTTTTTAAACATATATATGAATCATGAATAAAAACATGAGAAACATATAGAGACAAACATTAACACCAGCCCCGAAGGGCTCTCGAAAACAAACACGACATAGGGATACGAACAATCACAACATGAAAGGTATTGGCACCCAACATATTTTTACATAAATTTTATAAATTATACCATAAAAGATCTAAAGTGGTTTTTAATGTAAGATGTGCTATTAATTAAACTACACCACATGTATTTAAAACTTGCATGGTAGACGTAGTGAAATAATTAATAACAGCTGTTTGCTATACGAACTTTAAATTAAATATCTCAAATTGTATATATTTACAAATGAACCATGAAACTTTTTTTAAAGTCGTTAGTGACCTGGCGGTCTAGGGGTAAGGTGTCGTCGGACTTCTGTGCTTGGCCCTGTGGTAGAGTACTATTATTTTCTCCGACCGACCCCGGCGACTTGCTCAACCAGGATCTTTTTATTTATTTTTTCCTTTATGTTTTATCTACATCTTGTCCCTTATCCTTCTATATTTTCTTTTTTTATTCATTTGTACAGTTGTATGTTTTTAAGGTCCTTGTAGACCCTATAAAGGCGACAGGATGGGTTTTTAATTATTTTCCCGTCCATGACTCTCTGGTTAACCTATTATCAGCCCGTCAGGGCGTTACATGTCTTCTTGTTTAATGTTATTATAATGTCCAGAGGCAACCAACGATCGAGAAACCCTATGGGGCTGGTGCTCGTTATTTGTATTCTCTGTGTTCACTGTTTTACATGTAAAGATCTGTTCAGTGTTACAACATAATAAAATACAAACGAACACACTTCTGTGTTTGGGGGTCCAGGGTTCCATTCTCGGTTCCCACACAGATTTATCTGATTACCAAATCCTTCCTTTACCCCTGACAATAGTATATTAATCACAACTTGTGAATGTGTGGAATGCCAGGTCTCCACCGTGGTTCGAATTCCACGTTAAACTGTAGGTCCTCCATTTAATCTCACAATCACCCTCCCATTACACATTAGTGTAAGAGCTTATAACCTGAACGGGTAGTAAGACGCGGTGATGATGATAATACAACAATAATAATAATAATTTTAAAAAAGTTTCCAAAGTCATCCCATTAATGAAATAAAAACAAACTTTACGTTATACAAGTATGTTATTATTATTATTATTAGAACCGTGTCTTACTACCCGTTCGGGTTATACGCCCTTACGCTAATGTGTAATGGTAGGGTGATTGTGAGATGGACCTACAGTTTAACGTGGAATCCGAACCACGGTGGAGGCCTGGCATTCCTCACATTCACAAGATGTCTTGTCAGAGGTGAAGGAAGGGTTTGGTAATCAGATAAATTTATGCCGGGACCGGGGTTATACAAGTATGGAAACATATATTAAATAATCATGTTCATACCGTAAAAAATCAATAGTTAAATGCTTCTTATTCCTAAAATGTCACAATTTTATTGTCTAAAACTTTAGCACATGTTTGATAGTGGAATGATTTATTACATATTTGTTTGCGAAATAGTTTTTTCACACAACTTTTACGGAAGGTGAAAGTTACATCATATTTATTTTATAAAATAACTCACAAAAAAAAACACATTTAAATACCTCTTCTTCAAACCCCGTAACGGTGAGCGCGTGGACAAAAGCGTAAACCTCGTGTGATTTTCAGGTGACTAGAGAAGTCAGCTCAAATCCCGGCTGGGTATACCAAGGTGTTTGTTTCCTAAATTATTTCCCACGCATCACCAACGTAAATACTGGTATATTTTCGGTAAATTATCCCTTTATTCCCTACCCTGTTAGTGTAAAATTGAGGATAGCTCGGTTGAATAGCAAGATTAGGAGCACATATAAATTGAAACAATATGCAAACCCAAGAGATGGGGAATCTTTTTTAATTATAATGGTGTATTTCACTTCATGGATTCCTCATAAGGCAGCACATTTCATGTGCAGTAAATTTTGCCAAAAATATTAAGACATGCTTTACCTAAATTTAAGTAATGTCTTTTTAGTAACCCATAACGGAGTGAACATGGTTTTAGTTTACATTTTTCCTTTTTCTTCAATGAGATCAAGTTTCAATATTTTATATACTTGCTATGTATTCATAGAGATACACTTTTCTTTAGGAAAGAATGTATAAATTACAAAATACTTGAGAGAAAACAGTTTTTACACTTTTTCTCGAGTTTGTTCTCCGTGGTTCTTGATTCATTTTTAAATTCAAATATATATATTTACTGTAGAAGAATACTTAAGATATATATCAGCATGTATTAAAGATGATAAAATCAAGTAAAAAGTCACTCAAGAGTGGAGTTATACAAATTAACAACTTAACAGTTAATATAACACTTGATTTTATTAGATTGTAGTAATACAATAATTTGAGTTTGAGGATGTATAATTTATCAACGATGAAAAGAGATATCTTATAGACTATATGAAAGGGCCACACCTAACACCTCAAAAGGCCACATGTGGTATAAATGCTGCAAGTTCCCCATCTCTGGTTTATTCCCATTTTCTGCAACATTTTTATACCCTCTCTGATAAATATTGATAAATAATGACAGTTATTATTTGTGCACATGACACAGCGCATGAAAATGTGAAAATCACAACTCTCAGCTTGATGAAATATTCATACTTGCTTCCTTGACCCTCAATCTCTCCTCCTCACTTGCCCCTAAAAAATAAATAAAAAAACTATATATTTTCTTTTTAGAATTAATTAAATACTATTGATATATTGCTATCGTCATATGAAATTAAGAATTAGAATGTATGGCTTTGTGATTCCTTTTTTTTCTTATGTGTACAGGTTTACTTCACCAAAAATGGTCGGTACCTCATTTTACACAACATGATTAATTACAATGACATGTAAAATTATATTGTTTATTTTATGTGTCCAAAAACTTTTCAATTATTTAGCGAACTAAAATGTAAAAGTATAAAATGTAATTAGATTTTTTTTAAAGACGTTCTTGTTTAAACCAAAATTAATTGTTCGTTCTCTTGATTTATTAATTATCCATAAGCCTTGGCCTGGATCGGCAGTAAGAACATTCGCAATTTTATCTAAGGGCACAAATTCGATTCCCTTGTCCATGTGTGGTCTTATAAATTATATTTGAATATTTATTTAGTTTTAGGACGATAATTTAGGGATTACCGTGAACCTCATACCATTTGACATATTTAACGAGTTTAAATATTTAGTAACAAGTTAAACAAAGAAAGTCAATATTAAAAGGTAAATTAGGAAAATAATTACAGTCGTGAAATGCATGATATTATTCGGTCATTATGTTATTTACATCTCGCATGCTGTTAAGGAGTGTAAAATTCATAATATACAAAACAATAATTTTATCGGCTATTCTATTTGGGTGTGAAACGTGGTCTCTTACATTACATGACGAAAATAAATTTAGGATATTCTAAATCTAGATGCTTAGGAAAATATTTGGTCCAAAAAGGTATGAGGATACTTGGGCGTGTAGATTACATAATGATGAGTTACATACCCTGTATTCACCACAAGACATTGTCAGGAGGCACTGGCGCGGCCAAGGAGGGGTTTCAGGGTTGAACCCCCCCCCTAGACCTCGCTACACACCTTCCTCTTTCTCATCCCTAAAGTTGTTGAGATTATACATGAGGAACTCTACAAATTAAGACAGACTTAATGGGCTTCATGTACTGTACATACATCAAGAGGTGTCAGTTACGGACCCATGTGGAAAAATGCTAGATTTTCCCCAGTTCTGGCTCAAATTTGCTCCAGTTCTGGGCATATCTGGCCCATATATAGACCAGTTCTGGCCAGATAAGATCTTTTCACACGGGGAGGATGAAGTTCTCCAATAACTTTCTATGAAGCCAAGGAAAATTAACATAAGATTAAAGTGAATTAGCTCAAAAGTGATTTTATGAGTTAAGAGTTAGTGCAAGTTGCTTATTTGAATTTTCAGATTTTAGCTCATAAAATAATTTTATGAATCAAATTTCCAAAATACAATTTATTTAAACTTGCATGTTTTTATATTCTAGCAGTATGCATTTTTATAAATTTTAGGTTATTTTGTATAGTATTGTATTTCTTTTGATGCATTTGCATTTTTCAGTACTTAAATTTTCAAATTTTTCCGTGGGAAAAACCAATAGATCCCGCTTAGTTGGTCAGTGAAACTAACCACCCCCTCTCCCCCCATCCCACAAATAAATTCTGGCTGCGCCAGTGTTAGGAGGTAATCAGGTCTCGTAGATCCTGTTGGACATGCAGCGTGAACGGAAAAATCTAGAACCATGTACAGGGTATTGGCTGGCAAACCCAATGGGAAGAGACCATTGGGAAGAGCTAAACGCAGATAGGATAGTATTAGAATGGATCTGAAAGAGATAGGGTGTAATGAGGTAATGAGGATAGAACTAACTCAAGATAGAGATAAGTAACGCACTTTTGTAAGTGTGGCCAATAAACTATCTGCCCGCTCTGTGACCAAATTATAAATTCGAATACAACTGAAATTACTTTATAAAATGTAGGGTACCAACATCAGTGGTCGTATGATATAAAGTTTTACTCTCGTAATAAATTGAAAAATCGTTAATAGGGAGATTAGGTTTCTAGTTCCGGTTGGTCGCACTTAGGTTGTTTAGTTATTGATGATTATTATTATTATTATTATTATTATTATTATTATTATTATTAGCACCGCGTCTTACTACCCGTTCGGTTTATACGCACTTACGCTAATCTGTAATGGTATGGTGATTGTGAGATGAAATGGAGGACCTACAGTTTAACGCGGAATCCGAACCACGGTGGAGGCCTGGCATTCCCCACATTTACAAGATGTCTTGTCAGAGGTGAAGGAAGGGTTTGGTAATCAGATAAATCTGTGCCGGGACCGAGGATTGAACCTCGGCCGCCAGCACAGAAGTCTGACACCTTACCCCTAAACTGCCAGGTCACCTACTTTAGTTATTGATAAATAGTCTTACACTTTTCCTCTACACAAATTAGGGTGCATTTTCTTTGATATTCCCTAACTCTTTAGAATATTTTTTCGCCGCCTTTATCTACCCATTTGGGCTACAAGCATATCTGATAAACACTCTAACTAGAAAAGTACAGCTTTAAAGGAATTTCTTCACATTTGTGTGGAGGAAACCTACTAAACCATTTATAAAACACTATTCTTGGTAAACCCAGACAGGATTCGTAGCTTCAACCTCACTGTCACCATTAAATCACAATAAACAAGCTCGATATCGAGACGTGGGTTTTATTTGGGGTAAATATGCGTAAAGTCCGGGTGGGTATTAAGACGCAGAACACATAGTGGAAATCAAACTTTTACAAAATGGCTAAAAACGTGGGTGTACATTTTATCGCCCGGCAGCATTTGGTTTAGTTACAATCTGAAAATACAAAAAAAAAACAAAAAAAAAACAAGCAAAAGAAAGCTAGTATATAAACTGGAGTTCCTGGATGCATCAGTAAAAGTAATTGTGTTGGCTCGTGTATATTACAAACACAAAGCTATGCAGATGAGTATTTATCGCTCTTTCTCTCTTTTCTCCGGAGAGGGCAGGATCATCTGTAGTAATGAAACCACGCGCGGCGCGCTCTCTAAATCCTTGCGGCCGAGAGTAGTGTCGTACCTTTGGCCAACAGGGGGCCAAGTGCCTCTTTCGTTATGGCGGCTGTTCATTATACGGTATAAGTCCGATAATCCAGCATGCTAAAGACTTCGGTAATTCCAGATTTAAAAAAATCGGATTATTGGTTAATATGTAGTGTAATAATTTATTTGCCCTCATTATTGGCGGAACACCCTAAGGCAGCGTTTTATAAACAGTGCTCCGCAAAGCCATTGGGTTTCCACACACTCTCTCCACGCAAATACGGGTGTGTTTCGTCTAGATTAAGCTTTCCTATTTCCTAACCCATTAGTGTAATTGGTACATAGGTGTATAACTAGAACAGGTAATTAGACGAGGTGCTAAAATTAAAAAAAAAATAGAAGCAAAAGGACCTTCTAATACCGAACGGATAGTAGAACATGTTAAAAAAAAAGTTGCATAACGCTTGCGTTAACCGTTCAAATAATCGTTAAAAATAAATGGTACAGTGCACCGTACGGATTTGCTCGCTCATTTACCAAAAAAAGGAGATATTTACTGAAAACTCATGAAATATTGTTGAAGAAATAAATGAAATAAAAACATCATGCTATACCAAAGATCATAAATGGATAACAACAATAATAATAATATTTAGCACCACGCCTTACTAACCCTTCGGGTTATACGCTTAAGTAATAATTACTCTGATACTGATGGGTTAGGAATTGGGTATGTTGAATATAGTTTAGCAGTCTAGCTCGACATGAAACACGCGCGTTAGCTAACTACGCCACTGAGGTGGGTATCATAAATTAAATAATATGCAACGTTAAAGGAACATATGTTCACCAAATACTCTAACAATCAACAGGCGATTTCCCAGACCTCGATTTAAAAAATATATTGGCTAATAGCTCAGAAACTATTGGCTTTATAAAAATATATTTCAAATAAAATATTTGTTTTTCTAATATTGCTCCGACATTGCCATAATTAATTAATTAGTATCCCAAACAGTTGTGGAGATATGATCAAAATTCGGGATATCCGCTCGTATAAAGTACCCTCTAATTCATTTTCATGAAAAAATTCGATGCAACATTAAGTTTTTAATGTTAAACAGTGCCTAGACATTAGTTTTAATAAAAATTGTTATAGCAGATCTCAAGAAAATAGAGATTTTTTTTCCTTTTGGCCCATAAGTAAACTAAATTTTAGGGTTCTGTATCTAATTCCAAAAATTACTCGTAGAAAACTAGTGAAAACCTAATAACTAAAGCAAGTTATAGCCTGATCCGTAAAATAGTTCCAACTTTAGGCTAAGATAAAGACAAGTGGCGTTGCAAAAACTACTTTTTCGGGCTCATGAAACGTCGTTATCCATCAAAATATCGAATTAGATTTGTTTTAACGATCACAAGACTTTCTTTATCTGAGAGTTTGGTGAGAAAGTAATAATTAAGCTCATCATAAAGCTACAGGCTTTATGCATTTTTTAGATTTATTACTATTTAACACAAGTATTTGGGACCTGCATTGGTGGGCACGCGGACTAAATTCCTGTCTCATCTAGTCTAATTTTAGTTTTAGTCTAAGTTTAGGTTTAAATCCCGGACTGTTTCTTACATAAATTGTTTCTCACTTTGTCTCCACGTAAATGCGGATACATTTCGTATACATTCTACCTTACTCATTTATAGCCCACTATCGTACTTAACATTCTCATGACCCGAATGAGTGTTAAGATGCGGTGTATAAAAAAGTTTAGGGTTGGCCGCACGAATGATGTGCTCGACCCTGACCCGGAAGACAGTTTGTTTAATCCCAACGACTTGCCCGCAGTCACTGCAATGAGGTTTCCACCTCAACAGGTGGGTTTGTCGCAACGGTTCTGTGTCCTACCCTGCAGTTTAATCAATTTAGGACGATCCTAAAAAGTTCTTTGTTAAGAGCATCGACTCGACGCCAAGTCAAAGTTCCAAGTCCAAGAATCATTTATCAACATTGATTTGAATCATTCGTCTTGATAGACAAATTGTACTTTTAAGGTGGGAGCGTAGGTATTGTGAGAAAATGTCGTTGTTTTTATATATAAACAATTATTTTTGGCCAAAATAAATAAAAATTTCTCCAGTGAAACTCAGAGTTTTATTTTGCCCACGTGGTGATATCAACAGTTGTTGAATATCTCTCAAGAGCATGTGGATTAGTTGACAAACATTTTAAATGGAAAGAAAAAGTTGTCATTAAATTTCAAGACAACCTTGACGGATATTCAAGAACTGTTGTTATCACCACGTGAAGAAAATTAAACTATATTTTTCTGGTTGAGCCATATATAATTTATGTTGACCTAAAACTGTAAAAACACGCGCCTTTACTCGCNAGAAATATTTGATTTATTTCGGCCAACAAAGTTTTGATAAAGGAACTGCCCTTATCTCGCTTTCCCTACACTCCCACCTTAAACTATTTAAGTAGGCCTAAACTATCGCTGTACTTTTTTTTTACCTCATAGTTTCCCTACTCCCTCTCATTTTCCCGTCCCTTTAGTTTTACTACTCATCTGGAATAGATACGATAAAGGCATAATTTAGAGGAATTGTATCCGCAACTGTGTGAAGGGCGAATAGGAAACGATCTGGTGAAAACTGACTTTATTATAGCCAGCAATTATTATAACGCTCAACAGCCCGTCAAAAGTAAATTAAACTAGACAAGAAAGACACCTTCATGCCCGTGCTCGCCGGTGAGAGTAATTATTATAGTTCTTGCTTCAACGTGCTGCCAACGTAAAATATCACATTTGTATTTATGGCGTAATGTGAGAATAGTAGAGTTGTTATTTTGTCCTTCAGATGTTCTGGACTCAAAAGTGTGACCTGTGAGTTAGAACAGCGTTCTTCTGTAAAGGCTAGTGAACGGAGCACTTCATATTTTAGTTGAAGTGTTGACAAGAGAGCTCCTTGGAACGGTTGGTTGGAGAGACAAGCCTGGTTTAATACCTGTCACCAAACAAGTAACTTCATCCTAGAGACTGTTAGAAACAGACTTGAACTCTAAGATTAAGGTATTTATCTTCACCAGGCTGTCTTGTTTGGAATACTCAACTAACACGGTGAATAGAATCTTCTGAAACCTGGAATCCTTGACTAACACACTGAGTAGAATGTCCTGAAACCTGGAATCCTTGACTAACACCTTGAGTCGAATGTCCTGAAATTTGGAATCTTTGACTAACACACTAAGTCGAATCTTCTGAAACCTGGAATCCTGGACTATCACGCTGGGTCGAATGTTCTGAAACCTGAAATTTTTGAGTAGCACACTAAGTGGAATATTCTGAAAATTTTCGGTTAGCCCACTAATATGCAACTAATTACACACATATTTAAAAGGTTTATTGCTGTGTATTTACATACGGTATCATTAAATAAAAAACGATGGTGGTTAAACAAAGTATTGGGCCAATAATATGTCAAAATACAAATGACTACCACTCTTATATCAGAAGATTTATTAAATAAATGGTACATGATCGTACAAACTTTCTCATATAGTTCAATAAAGCTTGTAAGAAAAAAAAATCAAAAATAATTTATTTGTAGACTACCCTTGAATGATTTATATTTGTAATTTTTTTTAATTTATCATGAAGAACTATTCCCAGCTTCTTATTTTTAATTCAATTAAATATTTTAAAATTTGTTATAAATAAATTATCCTTAATTAATTTTAAAAACTAGCAACATTATTTATTATCCTGTAAAATAGTCTCCAAATACTAATAAAACAAATCGTTAAAGCTATTTTACAAAGAGTTAAATTCTTTTACAAAAACTATTAAATTAATTAAGAAAAACAAATATTTTATATATATTTAAAAGGTAAAAAATATATACCCTTTTTGAACCAAATCACTAGAGCCATTAAAATTAAATTATAATTTAAAAAAATCTCTTGTCAGTAAACTACCCTTAAACAAATCCCCTCGCTCCCTCAAAGTATAAAGTTTTGTTTATCATGTACAGCATTCCCCAGATATTCATTTTAAACATAATCGTTTGAACTATTTTCGTAATATTCCGAATTTAAATAAAAAAATACTCATCAGCAAACTACCACTTAACTAATTTCTATTCAAAATAGAAATACAGTACTATTTGTCAGGTAAAATATTTGCTAGATATTAATTTTAAACAAAACGATTAGAGCCACTTTAAAAAAATTTGGAATCAAAGAAAACCTCATCAGTAAGCTACTCTTAATTTGAGTGTTAGGGTCAAAATAAAATAAAACTCCCAAGTATTACGTCTTAATATTAAGTGTGAACAAAACATCTAACTCTTTCAGATCTGTGGACAAACAGACAGACAGACAAAATTGTAAAAGTCCACTTTTGTTGTTGTTTACACACATAAAACGTTAAGATTCATCATAATCTCGAGGTCAAAAATGTTCACAATTTGCAATATTTTCTCTTGATATGAGGAAGTAAAAAGAATTTGGTTGAATCATCATAATTGATTTAAAATATTTTAATAATCCAATAAACCAAGAGGTCAAATAGAATACAAAAATAAAGTATAAATTAGATTTTATAATAATTTCTTGTATTTTTTTTATTCTAAAATAAAGTTGAGAAGTTTTGGAAGCTATATTGCCAACAACTAGACTTTAGATAAAAAAATATCTTGATGTAATAATTTTTTTTAGCACTGCGTCTTATTAACCCATTCGGGCTGTACGCGTATTTACTAGTTACGCTAATGAGTTAGAGAAGGGGAAGGTTTTATTTTTAGAGGGCAATATATAGACATTTGCGTGGAGAGAGAGAGAGAGAGAGAGAGTGAGTGGGAAAACCCTTAGGATAAACCACCCTCAATACACCCAACCGGTATCGAACTACAATCTCCCCGTCATCAGCAGTCAAGTATTTTGTGAGAGTGATGCCATACCGTGCGACCATCTAGAAGAAAGTTTGATGTAAAGTTAATCGTCCGCGACAGTATGATCTTGTGATATCGGTTTAAGAGAATCGATTCTTGGTTCGTATCTTGTGTTGGGGAGCTATAATCGGAGGAACGGGAGTGGAAACAACTGGGCAGTTCAAGCGAGAAAAGGAATAATGGTGGGAATAAGGAATGCCTTGAATTCTCTTTCATTCCTCTTTCCTTTTCACAGCCGTGGGCTTCCACAGGTTGTCCAAAAAACTCGAGATCAAAAAGGAATCACAACTCCAAAGAATACGCTTGGAACGATCACCACCAACTTTCAGACACGTTTTGTTTAAAATACACCCCGAAGAACACCTTGAGACCAATATTTATAAATAGAACCTATTTTGATAGATATAAAAGTGACCAGGATCTACTTTACCGTAATTAAACGTCAAGAAACCAGACTTCGTGATAAAGTGATAAGAGCCCCTGGCTTCTGACCCAAAAGTCCCAGGTTCGATCTCCGGTTGGTACTGGAGGATTTTTTCTCGTTAGGGGAATAATTCCCATGGTCACCAGGGTTTGGTTAATCGGGCTTAGGTTAGGTTAAAATCTACACCGTCATATTCACTACTAACATTCCGTCAGAACATGGTTATAGCCTCCACGGAAAGGATGAACGAATAGTACATTCGGTAGTCCCTTGGGCAGTGGTACATTAGTACTGGCTAATCTTTCCACAAACTGGCCTACGAATGATGTAGCCCAGACACGTTATTGCTGTTATTTTTATTATTATTGTTATTATTATTATTATTATTATTATTAGTATACGTAAAGACATGTGATCTACACCCGTCATTTTAGAAATATGATATAAATACATTTTGAAACAACATTCGTATAAAAGTATTCACCTTTTCGGTTGCCGAAGGGTCTAAGGCAATATTATTATTATTATTATTATTATTATTATTATTTAGCATCACGTCTTACTACCCGTTTGTGTTATACGCTTTTACGCTTTCTAATTACGCTAATGGATTAGGATTTCGGAAGGTTGAATTAGAGGAAGTTAACCAGCATTTGCGTGGAGGGAGAGTGGAAAAACAATTAGGAAAAACCACCCCAGTTCACTCGACCGAGATTCGAACCTGGATCTCCCCGTCCTCAGCAGTAGAGCTCAACATGACTAGCGCGTTAGCCATCTACGCCACCGAGGCGGGTTCTAAGGCAATAGACTGGACTGTTGATGAAGGGGATAATAGGGTTAAAAATCCCAGTTGGAATGAGCGTATATTTTATAAATGATTTTACAATCCTACTCCATGCAAATGCGGGTATAATTACTCTAAACACAACCTTACTCACCTCTAACACGATAATGTAATTAGTACGTATGCGTATAATACGAACGGGTAGTAAAACTTGGTGCTAAAATAAAAAGTAAAATTTATCAATCTAGACCGTAAATAAAAAATTAATGTATCTCATAAAAGGCCTTTCCTATGAAAATTAGATTGTAGATCGTAGGCCTAAGCTGCAAGGGTGTCAGTAATGTAGTCAGTTAGTTTGTAAATGCAAACTTGCACCATCTGCAACATTGAATTAATAACTCCCGCTCAGATTTATATCTGAATTTGCTTCATCGTATACGAAGCACCACGGTATTCTGCTTGAAATAGTGCCTGGAGATCGGTGTTTTTTTTTAAATCACAGCATCTCACTACCCGTTCGGGTTGTACGCTCATGTATTAATTATGCTAACGGTTTTATGGATTAGGAAGGCTATATTTATAGAAAGTAGAGTGGAAAACCATTTATAAAAAACACCTTCAGTACACCCGAACGGCATCAAACCCCAATCTCTCTGTCGTCGGCAGTTTAGTCTACAGCGAGAATAGCGCGTTTGATCATCCAGCCATCGAATCAAGGTCAGTGCCATGTTGAATACATTCTAGGAAGGAGTGAATTCCTTATGGTCGCAAACTTTTCCAACAATTTTTATAATAGAATCGCGTTATGAAGCTATTAGACATTTACCAAAGGTATTTTAATATATTTATTACTTCAAATTAAATGCTATGCAAATAAAACTTATGACAGATAAAACAATCAAAATAGTGTAACCTGTCTCAGTGGCGTATTTAGTTAACGCGCTAGTTTTGTATTGGGCTAGAGTGCGAGGATGGAGAAATTGAGGTTCGAATTTTGGTCGGGTGAACTGGGAGTGGTTTTTCCTAATTGGTTTTCCATTCTTCTTCCACGCAAATTTGGGTACACTCCCTATAAACATATCTTTCTTAATCCCTAAAACCATTAGCGTATTTAGTGCACAAGCGTAAAAACCGAACGGGTAGTAAGACGCGGTGACAAGAAGAACACAACAGTTTTACCGATACAAGCAGCGCTGGTCACGTGTCCAAGGTCATCACACTCACGGTAGATGGTATTGCCTTGATGGGGTTTTTGAAATTTCATTTAACTCTAACAAATGTGTTGTCAGATGCGTTTTATTTTTCACTTTGTATTAAAATTAATTGAGTGAATTGTAATTTTAAAAATAAATACGTTCATTATAATTCAAAAGTACTTTACTTTTAAATAGAATGTTCTTTCATATAGATTGTTTAACTTTGTTACACAATTTTTCTAACTACTGAAAAGTGAGTAAAAGACAAAGTAAAAGGAAGAGGCTATAAAACAGAAATGAAGATAAGCGCTAAGAGAATGGAAAAAAGAAGAAAGAAACAAGGAAGGGCTGTAAGTGACGCGTGCAATGTATCAAACCTAAAAGAAAAGATCACTTTAGAGACCGGCTTGGATAAAAATATATATAAAGAGGGGAAAAAAACGTTGAAGCAGAAAATGAGAAAATGATTCACTATTTCAAAAAGAGGTTCTTCTTAAATTGATCGGCCGTACTGTCTTAGGCAGTAAATGGATTCCTTATATATATATATATATATATATATATATATATATATAT
>CABFOW010000522.1:101319-135101 GCA_902141385.1 Timema californicum | reverse complement strand
ATCATATTCTGAAAATTGAAAAATGACACCTGGACACGGGAATCGAACCCGGGACCTTCGGCTTAGTACGCCACTGCTCTTACCACTGAGCTATCCAGGATTCGTCCCGTGCCCATGGTCATTCTTCACTCATAGTTTAGCGTAATTACTTCACAAGCGTATAGCCTGGATGGGTAGCAAGACGCGGTGTTAAAAAAATCTGTAAAATGAATCACTAAAAAATATTAGCGTGGCAGTACTAATATAATCTTGCTATATATTATTTAAGTTAGTTTGGACAGTTTTATATTTTTATAAAAAAAACACCGCGCTAAAGTTTGCTTAGTGACAGATGTCAAATTAGCGATAAAGCTAATAACAGCACGGACTGTTCTCTATTTGATTACCAAATAAATTAGAGTATATAGTGCTTTGATAAAAGCTTTCTGCTTGACAAATACTCTACTATTTTCAAATGGATCGATAGCCATTAACAAGCAACTCCATCAAAGACCTCTCTCTGCTTGTCATAATGTACACACGGTTTACTATTAAATGTAGCAAAGTTTACCTTGATGAGTTCCACTATGACACAGCTTATAAGATAGGGCCATAGTGCAATTCGTTAGGGTAAACGGCGATTCCAGAATTTGTCTGTGAAACTCTGGGTCTGGAACGGTGTCAAACTCGACCTCATGAGTATAAATGAGGATGTCCGGTCTAGAAAACTGAGATAAACGGCCGGAGGGTTCGTTGTGTTGACCACATGACACTCTTTACTCGCAAATGTTGACACTATCATCGTTAACGGTGGCGGGTACTCGTTCGGTATAGCTCTATTGCTGGCTCACACCATGGAGCTATTTTTTCTTTGTTTCAATGGAACTATTTCACTTAACTACTTTAAAGATAGATTGTAAATGTATTGATTTACTGTCATTTTTACTACTGATATATAATTTAGCACTGCATCTTACCACTCGTTCAGGTTATACGCCTATATACCAATTACACTAATGGTTTAGGGATTCGGAAGGTTCAATTGAGATTAAGTGCGCCAGCATTTGCATGGAAGGAGAGTGTAAAACTATTTATGCAAACCACCCTCAATGCACCCGACTGGGATCGAACCCCGATCTCCCCATCTTCGGCAGTCTAGTCCAACATAAGATTATTGCGTTAGACCACGTGGCCACCGAAGCGGGCTACTATTGATATTTCTCACACCGGTGGACACGTTTGTTACCCAAAATAGTCTGTAGTGCTGTTAGAGGGGAAAGCTTAGGTTAGAATAAAAGAGGGGTGTACAAGAGGGTGGTTTTCCACAAATGATTTATCATTGTGATTTTTTTCCCATGCTCTCTCCACTCTAATGTGTAATAATCATGATTCTTAGCACCACGTATACTACCCGTTCGTGTTATACGCTTAAGTAATAATTACTTTAATGCGTTAGAATTTGGGAAGGTTGAATATAGAAGAAGTGTAGCTGCATTTGTGTGGAGGGTGAGTGGAAAACTATTTAAGAAAAAACCTTCCAGTTCACCCGACCGAGATTCAAACCTCAACCTCCCCGTCCTCGGCAGTCTAACCCAACATGAAACTTGCTCGTTAGTTAAATACGCCACCGAGGCGGGACACTTTAATGTGGTTACACTACACTTGCTTTAGATAGTTTCCTTTATCCCAATTAACTTACATTTAGTGATATTTGTGTTGATTCTATTTAATTAAAAACTATTATTAAACCTTACAGTCCCATAGGGCTACTAGTGACTTGATATGTTTGATCTAACTCGACGATCCGCTTCCGTAGATGAACTCTCTAAGCCAGGGAAGGCCAAACTTTTCCGACCAGTGTATATATGCTAAAACCAAAAAACTTACACAGGTCTTAAGTCTGTTTCATATTAATTTGAAACATGTTGTATTTTGCTAGCCAAGATATTTTATGTTCTGTTCATAGCTTGTTGTCTTCAACAGAACACAAAATGCACTTAAGGCCCTTGGCCCTGTCGAGTGCAAATCTAAACCTATTTTGTGGGAGGGTAAAGGGTGTGGCGTGGCTTCGCAACCGACCAAAGTATCCTTCCACGCCAACAAGAACAGATGGATCACGGATACCTTTGATAGCGCTAGCTACCAGGCAGGTCTCGCGGAAAAATCATACGTTTGGAAATATCAGTTTTTTCGAGAACGAGTGAAATGTTTATGTTAATATCTTCAACAACCCCTCTAAGATAATTTATCGATGTTTATTAATTTTTTTTTTTATGAAGCCGGGAGGTTTCTATTGAAAAATTTCAATTTTATCTATATTTGATCCCTGTTAAAATTGTAGAGAAGGTGTGTATATAAAAAGTATATTATTATTATTATTAGCACCGCGTCTTACTACCCGTTCGGGTTATACGCACTTACGCTAATGTGTAATGGTAGGTTGATTGTGAGATGAAATGAAGGACCTACAGTTTAACGTGGAATCCGAACCACGGTGGAGGCCTGGCATTCTTCAAATTCACAAGATATCTTGTCAGAGGTGAAGGAAGGGTTTGGGTAATCAGATAAATCTTTGCCGGGGCCGAGGATCGAACCCCGTAAAAAGTATAACTTAATCAACATGCTTATATTCTTGAACAAACCGTTTCCGAAAAGAAAATTTCAAAACAATAAAAATTCTTGAAGAAAACAGTTTGTTCCCATGGCTCTGCATTTCCACGCCAAATGAAAAGGGCCAATCGCCTTTAGTACGAGCTATGACGATTTTTAACCCTTGACTTCATGAAGTTCACTGTGGCTTGACATTGAATAGCATGGCTGTCAAAATATTATTGACTTCAAAAATTATGCCACGTTGTGAAAATATTTATTTTGTGTTTTTTGATGTAGGCGTACCATCCAAATAGTGTTTGCGTGCCACCTAGGGGAACGCGTGCTAGAGATTTGTCATCCCTGCTCTAAAGAGTCATTCTCGTGTTAAGGCCGGTACACACAGAGCGCTAAGCTATGCCTTACTACCCCACGCTATGTTTTTTCCGATTTCTGGCCGGGCAATTTTTTCATCTCCCATCTTGAGCCATCTTACGTGCACATGCGCATAACGCAACTTAGGCTCCGTGTTGAACAGACCCAGTGCTGGTTTGGTGAAAATAACCCAAGAACTGTAAAAGTTTTGTTTTCAGTTGGTTTCATGCGTATTTAAGTAATGTTATATCTAGGTTTTATATTTAATAGACGTTTTTCTATTAAAATGGAAGTGTTACTTGAGCAAGTTAAACTTCTACCTCCTACATTTTCTTCCTCTTACTAAACAACTGATATTCTCTTCCTCAGTACTATAATCTGAGTTCAAACAAGACATTTTGAAGAGCTCCATCATAACTAAACTTCACTTGAGCAGACCAGAAAGAAACAACAATGAGTTCTGGAGGGAAAAGAGGGACCATTGCTTAGCTTGGCAATGAGTGTGAAACCAAACTGACAAAGTCTTAGCACAACATAGCATAGCTTGGCTTAGTTTAGCCTAGCATTCTGTTTGTACCGGCCTTTAGACTGGCCTGCTGCTGTCAAGGATTTTCTTAAAGGGTTTCCCACGCTTCTTTTACTTAAATGCGGGTATAGTATATTAATTATAAAATTCTTCCTTCCCCATCCTCACTTTATTAGAATAATTATCATATAATATGTGTATAACATGAATGGCTATTGAAACGAGGTGAGAAATATATTAGGGTAATACGCATATATGATAATTATTCTAATGGAGTAGGGATGAGGAAAGAAGCATTTTAGAGCTATTCTACCTGCATTCGTGTGGAAGGAGAGGGAAAACCACACTCAGAATACCAGACTGGGATTCGAACCCCGATCTCCCTGTCATCAGTAAGCTAGTCTAACTCGAGAGTGACGCCTTAAACTGTTTGGCCAATGAAGCTGGATAATATATTTGTAGTGTTATTTTTTAGATATTGATAATCTATCAAAAGTGACAGCAGCAGATAACATGACTTGATGTATGAACACGTAAAAGTAGATCTAGTAGCTTTTATAGTGTTCAGATAAGGTTAGTCCTATGAAAATTGGAATGTTGTTCTGGCATTCTTAGCAACCTTTCTAAAAACGATAGTTCCCCCGGAGAAATTAAACTTATTAAGGATGTGAGTCGGACAAAATATTTTCAATTTATTTTCTTCCCACACGCGTTTACAATATTTTCAAAGATGTCTACATTTGATTTTAGTAGAGTGTACCGATCACTTTGATGTACATATACTGCAGCACTGGAGAAATATAGCGATCCTTTTCTTTAGAGGACTAATACTGATCCTGATCAAACATTCATAGAGTAGATGAATAAATAATATTTACATGACAAACAAGCGACGCTTTTGCCCTTACTAAAAGGAATATTTTGATTTTATTAAAGAAGATAAAAGTATTCTTGGTTTTGATCTTTAAGGTAAAGTGGAATACAACGATTTGATAAGCTAAGTATTTTTGTAGTTTTTATAATACAAAAGCTTTTTTGGCTGAAATAAATAATATTTTTCTTTAGTACGTAGATGCTTTTAGATTAATTTTCTACTTTTTATTTTATTAATTTAATAGTTCATTAATATCTGTCATAAGCGTTGTGGCACTTTAGCATTTAAACTCCGTGATGGTCATAACACATATTAAATAATTTTTAGAGTAATATGTGTAGAAATTTTAAATAAAAACTGAAGCAATATTTTATTTATCTCGTACAACATTTGTTTTGTTTATGTAAACTAAAAAATAGTTACCTTAAATCTCTTTCTCTTACATCCTACCATAAATAGCAAGTAATTTCACTAGATAAAAACGTATTTTACTATATTTTTATGGAAAGATTTAATCACCATAGTCTTCTCTCACTGAAAGAAAATGGGCAAGGTGACTGATTCATTGCCCGATCTTTCTGTGAGGTGTGTAACTAATTATTTATTTAGGTAAAGAGATATAATGAAAGAATGTCAATAGCAAGGGCGTAGAAAGGGGGGTTTGGGCACCCCCTGAGATTTGATTGACTTAGCTACGCCCTTGGTCAATAGTTAGTAGCGGGAGTAGTATCTATACGATGATCTTGGTAGAAAGCCCGTTTTAGAAGGCCTTACTTCATACTAAAATCCTAATGTAAAGTAGTATTTTGGTAGGATAAAAGACCTTCCATAACGGAATTTACAGCAAAATTAGGTTATAGATTCTTAGAGTGGTAGACCACAAGTTTAAGGAATCCGTGTGCGATACCTGAGGTGTTCAAACTACTTACGTTTTGTTCAAATCCCAGTCGGGTGCATTGAGGGTGGTTTTTCCAAACTGGTTTTCTACTATCCCTCCAAGCAAATGCAATTACATTTCTTTAAAATTCAATCTTCCTCATCCCTAAACTATTAGCGTAATTAGTACATATGCGTAAAGCCTGAACAAGTTGTAAGACGTGGTGTTAAAAAAATAGATCTTGTGTTGTTTATTTGTATTAATTACGCGTTATTCATGAATATAAACTCAACCTTACTACAGCATTGTTAAAAATTAATTCCAAAGAAGTTAACTTGTTTTTACACTGACCGTCTCGTGGGAACGCAATATTTGAGGGCTGTGCCGACAGGATGGGGCAAATATTTGAAGGGGTCTCGGCAAACATTGATTGAGCCTGTCATCACAAGCCAGCACGTTTCAATCTTCACGGGACAGTGGTTCATTTCCTAGGTAGGAATGACGTCAATGCGCCAGTGCGAATCTCCTTGGGTTTAACACACCCGTATACGTCCACTTTTAAGCTTTTGCAAAACTTTTGAGTAGAGATTTTTGATTTGTTGTTCTTTTGAATTTTTATGGTAGATCAACAATTTTTTTCCCCCAGCGTGTTTTGAGCCTTACTGAGAGTATCGTCTAATCTCATGTTTACACTAATGTAGACTGGATGAGGGAGGTAGAATTTAAACAAAGTGTACCTGAATTTGTGGGATATATAGTGGAAAACTATTTAGGGAAAATAACCTCAGTACCAAGGCGGAGACTCGAAAATTGACCTAGTCACCAGCAAAACAGGCAAGATGCTACTTACACCTTGACCACGTGCCCACATGTGCATCTCATGTAAACCTAGATCTGGATTAGACATTTCATATCATTTATTAGTATTTATACTAAGTGGTTAGTGTTTAGGTCTGACTTAAACAATTAAAATATATAAATATGCTTCTAAAGTATATTATTTGAGTTTCAATTATGAATTTATCTTTAAAAAATGATAACTCTGATTTATAGTAACTAATTATTTTTAATATGATACAGGCCAACATTATCACTTGGTTGACCAAGCGAACGAGGTCCTGATTTTACTTGACCATTTGGCATTCCATCCTTGTCCGGTTGTTTGCTACGCGATAACTGTCAAATACATGGACTAATTTTAATGAAATTTGGCAGGAACATTCTTTAAGACAAACAACATGCGTACAGGGTCTTTTGGTCTGGTTGTACGTTTAAATATAGCTGCCACTCAAAATGATTTTTTGTGTAAGAGTTCATCTCAATAGTTTGATGTAAATGCATGTTTATTCGTTGATATGTGTTATTTTTATTAAATATGTGTACATACTTGGGTTTTTTGATAAGATTTGTTTTAATAAAATGTATCCACTTTATTTTATTGAATGTTCAATTTGTTATACATACATACATACATACATGCATACATACATACATACATACATACATACATACATACATACATACATATATACATACATACATACATACATACATATATACATACATACATACATACATACATACATACATACATACATACATACATACATACATACATACATACATACATACATACATACATACATACATACATACATAACCATCCCGTTCCCTTACGGGGTAGGCAAGAAACTGCATATACTTCAAATAAACAACTCCGTACTTAATCAAACCTCACTAACTTTCTCCACACCTCCCTATCCTTACATGACCGCTTCGCTATCCACACGCCTCTCAATATGCCCAAACCAACGTAATAAGACGCTTTTTTTCACAATTATCTATAAAATTATACGTTCATTATTAATTTTTAGCGTCTAATGCAAACTAATTTTTCTTGTTTCAGAGGTTATGGCCAGAAAAGTCTGTCTAACTGAAGAATGCGTCAGAACAGGTGAGCTCCTTTTTATTATTAGATCTATAATTCCGAGTTTATAATGTATACCATATTATAATGATGTAATATGCTACTAGATAATCTTTGTGGAGGTATGTATGTATGTGTGTATGCATGTATGTATGTACAGTAGCCCCATAGCTTCTTTGGTGCTGACTGACAGCTCACAGCTGACTTCTGACAGTCAACATTTAGGTAGACATCTAAATTATGACTGTCAGAAGCGATAGCTGCTAAACACATGTTTTTGTAGATCATATGGTTCGGCGTAGGGATACATAATTTGGTCTGGTAACTTTTCAAAGCTGTCAGTCAGCACCAAAGAAGCCGTGGGGCAACTGTATGTATGTATGTATGTATGTATGTATGTATGTATGTATGTATGTATGTATGTATGTATGTATGTATGTATGTATGTATGTATGTATGTATGTATGTATGTATGTATGTATGTATGTATGTGGATTTATTTTGAATTATATTTTAATATATAACAACACACAGGCTGCAAATTAATGTAATTATGAAACTGTCCTTATCTGTATTGAATATCCAGCTTCCCAATTCATAGCCAAGCGAGCTAACCACTAACTTGCTCTAGCAGTGACTTCATAGTCCAACGTGTAGCAATATACCGACTTTAACGTTGAAGGGACGCGAGAAAAATCAAATATTTTTTTGGTCAAATAAAATAAAATATTAATTCATTACAAATATAAAGTTTAATTTTATTCACATGGTAATCTCATAATTTCTTGAATATCTGTCAATGGTGTCCTGGAAATTAATGACAACTTTTTCTCTTCATTTAAACATTTTCTAGTCTAATACTACTATCTCATGATAGATATTTAACAAATGTTGATACCACCATGTAAAGAAAAATCAAATTCTATGTTTGTAAGGAAGCAATATTTTATTTATTTTGACCAAAAACATTGTTTGCTATCAAAACTGCAAAACGTTGGGCTTTTATCACGTTCTCTACATTCCCCACATTGAGCGAAAGTTCCCGGACTACCGAAAACTTTCGAAATTTTTCTTGCATAACTTAATTCATTTTGGTACGATATTCCTCCTCCCTTCCCTGGTTGGTCTCCCTCGTAACAAAGTACCACCCGAGAGAAGCACTTCATTAACAACCCACCCCCACTAAATTACCAGGGTGGTAGGAAGGCGAGAGAGTTAGCCCCTGATTACCAGGGTCTCGAACCCAAGGTCTCTTCGCTCTTATCATTATCGTACCTTGTTGCTCGTAATCTGCCTTGAGTGCCTATTCCTTCTACCCTTTCTAATTAATTTCCCTCTCGGAAGGGGATGAGGGTGTCAACGGTAAGGTTATAAAATTGTGCCAGTCTAAAAGAGCACAGCACTCAACGCTTCCACTTTCACAATTTCATCAAATAGCAATTTAGGGACTTAAATGAATGAGAAACTAAGTAAATTTCCAGCAAAGCAGAATTTCTTTTTAAGAAAGTTTTGGTAAGACAACTTGTTGAGATCATATATTGGACTAAAATGTTGTGTGAGAGTCCTATATTTTTTTAATATATGTTTACTTTCCTTAGAGATAAAAACTAAATATCCCCCTTTTAACTTAACACATTAAGTAAATATACTAATATGCAAACAGTGAAATAGATATTTTTTAATAAAGTTTCAGGTGCTATAACTTAATTTCTGATATAATAACAAAATCCTTAGTCAATATAATCATATAATGAGCACATGACAAAATTAGGGAATTTAAAAACAAGGTGCTTGGGAAAATATTTGGGTACAAAAATGAATGAGGATACTAGGGAATGGAGGCTCTTACATAATGATGAGTTACATACCCTATACTCATCACAATACATTGTTAGGATAGTCAAGTCTCATAAATTACTGTGGGAAGGATATGCATCGTGAATGGGAGAATATAGAACCATGTTCAAGGTATTTAATGGCACACCCAATGGGAAGAGACCATTGGGAATACCTAGACACAAATGGGAGGATAACATTAGAATGGACCTGAGAAAGAGATAGGGTGTAATGAGGTGAACTGGATATAACTAGCTCAAGATAGGGATAGATGGAGTACTTTTGTATGTTCAGCAATGAACAACAATGAAGTAAGTAACATATATTAATAAAAGTATAATGGTGTCTGTGTATATATATCATTCTCTGNATATATATATATATATATATATATATATATAAGTTCAGAGAATTTGTATTAGCCTACTTCTCAATGAGAGAGAATTCTTAAATTTGGTGAAATTATAGAGGAACCACCCAAGAGGTACGCACATTTTTCAAACTTAAAAACTGATAAGGAATAAAATAAAATTAATAGACATTGAAATGTGATTTATTTATTCATTTTAATTCGTCGACATGTTATTTGCATTTCAAAAGCCAAGAGAAACTAAATAAAAAATTATAATCTAAAATCCAAGGATAGCAATACAAAACATCAAATGGCATGACCTAAATAAAACTAATGTTCGACTGCTGGTTTATGTGGGTATAATACTAAACAAGGCCTATGCACTGGAATCCGCCTAGTAGTGACTTTTTTTTTCCAAATCTAACCTAAGAAACAGTCTAAACGGGTTCGTCTCAAGGGAATGTGTGTTCCATACCCAAAAAAAAATCTATTTGGCCCCTATAGACCGTGACATCACCTTTATTTTGAGACGGAGGCAGTTCCCAATTATACTAGTGTTCTCAACGACTATTAAGTGACAAGTTCAAACCTTGGCTAGAATTTGTATTTATATGCCTAATAAAGTTCTCAGCCATGCCCAATTAATTTTGCGTGTCCTTTTTTCAGATAAAGCTCAACAGACATAAGGGTTAAAGTGGTTGAAGGATCAAATCAGAGGACACTGATACCCAAAAAACCTACAGTATTCACAAAAAACTTAGTAAAATAGAGAGATTTTGTAATTTATTTAATAAAAATAAATTTTATTTAGTTAATTCGCACTTTAGCCATTCTTCTACACTAATATTATAAAGAGGAAAGATTTTTTTTTTGTAATGGATAAACTCGAAAACTACTGGACCGATTTTAAATATTCTTTCACCAATATAAAGCAACATCATCAGCGAGTAGCATAGGCTGTATTTTATTTTGAATCTTTAATTATTTTTTTTTTGAAAATTTAATTTATTCCTCATAAAAATGTCGATAGTCACTCATATTTTATGGTAGAGTCTATGATGATTCTTCAATATGTGTGATGAAAATAATAATGCGGGGAGGGGGGGGGCTCTAGTATTTAATATAATTAAGTGACAGAAATATGCTTTTAGAACAAGATAGCCCAAGATAACAAAACCCAAACTTTCATACATTTACAAATTGAAGGTTCTGTTTGTTAGGTCGGGTAGTATTTATATCAGCTGGTGGTATTATAAAGAGTTATATTTCGTTTACTTACAGCATCCTCCCTCTTAGCGGCAATGGACCGGGCAGCAAACCCGTGTACAGACTTTTTCCAGTTTGCGTGCGGGACGTGGAACAAGAAACACGTGATACCTGAAGATCGCAGCAGCATCAGCACCTTCGAGGTACTGGCCGACCAGCTGCAGGTCATCCTGAAAGGTCAGTTTGTCGTCTTATTCTAAATAAGGATTAAAACAGGAAGAACCTTTGAGAAAATGCAAACATATTTATTCTTTTATTCGATATTGATAACATTTTACATTTTTTTCTCTATTACTACATGTTCAGGTTATAGGGATATTATGATAATTACTCTAATGGGGTAGGAATGAGGAAGGAAGCATTTTAGATGTAATAATAATATTACGCGTCTGGGCTACATCAATCGTAGCCCAGTAGCGTAAAGATTAGTCAGTACTAATGTACCGTTGCCCAAAGAACGCGTACTAATCGTACATCCTTTCCTTAGAGGCTCTTTCCATGTCCTGATGAAATGACATTATGGTGATAGTATGAGGGTTTAAATACATTAAATAATGAGGGAATCAAGCCGGCATGAAGTTTATTATACCGTATGTTTCATAGATAATTATATTAAATGCTATGGGAATCTAATGCCCCAATCCCCAACATTACCTGGGTGACCTGACGGTCTAGGGGTAAGGTGTCAGACCTTTGTGCTGGGGGTCCGGGGTTCAATCCTTGGTCCCGGCACAAATTTATCTGATTGCCAAACCCTTCCTTTACCTCTGACAAGACGTGTATTAATCACAATTTGTGAATGTGTGGAATGTCAGACCTCCGCCGTGGTTCGGATTCCACGTTAAACTGTAGGTCCTCCATTTTCATCTCACAATCACCCTACCATTACACATTAGCGTAAGTGCGTATAACCCGAACGGGTAGTAAGAAACGGTGCTAATAATAACAACACAACATTACCGGTGTAGGTATTAGTTAAAACATATATTTATTAACGTGTTTTATTACCGTTTCAGATTATACTCATATGTACTAATTACAAGCATGTGTTAGGGGTGTTAAAGGTCAAATTTAGAAGAAGTGTACCCACATTTGCGTGGATGGAGAGTGGAAAACCCGTTCAGGATTTGTAAATCCGAGCTCGCTGTGATCAGCAGTCCAGTCGGCTGCCGAAACAACTTATGATATGAATGAAGTTAGATACGAATTACCTCTGAATCGGTAGGTACACGGACTAAGGCATTAGTTTCGTCTAGTCTAGTTTTCCAGTGGCACAGAAGCCGCAAGAAAACGGGACGTTCCAGTTTAGAACTCCCTTCCGACTATAATTTGGAGTGGTTTCTCGTATAATTGTTACTGTAATTTTCCCCATTCCCCAACTTGTCTCCCAATGCTTATACGGACATATTTCCCCTCAAATCCCCCTAAACTAAGCATTAATAACAATCATGTGAAACTTTTTGATCAACTACATGATTATCTAAGGGTCAAAATTTCAATCCCCGGTGTAATTAGAAACTTTATTACTGCGAGGTGAAAGGTTTTTTTTTACCTTTCTTTAAGTGGTAAACCAATGGTCTAGCCTCTATTTGTTGTATTTTCCATAAAAACAGTAATAATAAACCAACTAATAAAAGTGCATATTTATGTCAGAAAAATTATAAAAGTGACTATAATATATATGTAAAATATATTAGGAAGAAAATACTCTCTCTCTGGTCGACTGGGATTCAAACAGCGATGTATCCGTCAGATACTAACCAGACTAGATGATATTGACGATTCTGTGATTTTTACTTTCACGCTATCTTACAGGCAGAGAAAGTATTGTGATCGTCAAAAAAATCGAACTATAAATTTTGATGATTCTCAACGTTTTTAGAACCCCCGAATCCAAAAAAAGTGGATTTTAAATTTCCGTCTGTCTGTCTGTCTGTCTGTCTGTACCTCCAACTAGAACCTAAACTGTTTTACCGATCGGGCTAAAACTTGGTATCTAGGGTTTTCGTTGGGTTTCCCCGAGGTGTTTTTGGAATGGGGTAGTTAACCCTAAAATTAAGGGTAGTTTACTAAAGGGCAAAAAGAGAAAAAATCAATTTACTCAAAATCGGCTCTAACGGTTTTAATTGAATTCCATTTTAAAACATTTATAAATATTCCAAACAAAATTACTACTCTCAATACTTCAGCAAAATGATTTTAAGTGTTCCAGTCAGATGCGTAAATTATCATTTTTTATCATATCTCCGAAATTATTTGAGATATGGAATTATCATTGCAAATATGTAAGTCTATTTATAATACAAATCTTTTATTCAAAACATATTTTTATAAAACCAAAAACTTTCGATCTATCTAATAAATATATACTAATTTTAACTTTTCGAACACTAAAGGTAAAATATTGCGACCGTAAAAAAAAATATAGCCCAACATGTTGATGAATGTCAACGTCTCATGAACCCCCGAACGTTAAAAAGTGGTTATTGCGATGACATCTGTCTGTGTGTTTGTTTAACCCTAAAATTAAGAGTAGTTTGGTAAAAAAGCGAAAAGAGAAATATCAATTTTCTCAAAATCGGCTCTAACGATTTTAATTAAAATTCGTATCTAGGCATTGATTAAAATTATAAATCAAATGGCTATTTTCATTTTACCATGAACATTACTTTTAGGGTACCTTGCAGAAGTGGAAACTTCCGTATCTCCACAACTATTTGAGATACTAAAAAGCGTACCATTGCAAGATTGTAGTACTATTAAAGATTAAAAAACTTTTATATGAAATATGTTTTTAAAAGACCAACAGTTTTTGAGACATTGGCAAATATATTAATACAATTCTGTAAGCTTTAGTTGTAAAGAGACATTACTTAAGTTTTAACGCAATAATTCTCCAATGCTATAGAGTAATAAATATAAACAAGTCTCTAAAAGTTTATGTTGTTTTTCCTTAAACCTCTTAATAGAAATGTTTGTACAACAATGGTCTATATCTATTTTAGACTCATGTGGGGAATGCCAGGCCTCCACCGTGGTTCGGATCCCACGTTAAACTGTAGGTCCTCCATTTCATCTCACAATCACCCTACCATTACACATTAGCGTAAGTGCGTATAACCCGAACGGGTAGTAAGACGCGGTGCTAATAATAATAATTATAATAATATTTTAGACTCAATAGTCCATATTTATATTTTTTACTGCCCAAAATTTGTAAATGAGGAATTTAATAGCAATTCGATGACATGAAGGTGTGCAACACCTAATAAAATGTTGACAATTTTAACCGGAAGTTGAAATTTTAATACGAAGTGCTGACTCTTGTGGACCCAATATTGATCTTTTTTTATCGGTCCAAACATACTAATTCTTTAAAAATAAAATTATATAATTTTAAACTAGGACTCAAAATATGTTTTTCATAAGTATAGTGTAATTTATGCTTGTGTTTGCTAATGTATATCATTTCGTTTCACATATATTACGAGCGTTGAGTAAACATCTCCATTTTTAAACAATAGAACGGGAAAGTCCGTGTGGAGTTCCGTACCATTTATTTCTTCTTGGATTGTAGTTATATTAACAACACATCTTGTATTACTATAGTACTATTATTATTGTTAATTATTATTGAAGTGAGTCATTAGTACACATTTAAATTATATTCTCAGGGGTCATCTTAACACATTTCTTATTTTGTGAAAATAAATTAACAAATCTTGGCATCCCCTGGTGTCACAGAATGTCACTGTGTGGTTTCGTTTTGCTCTCATAAATAAAACATTTCTGCGAGCCCTCCCTACTCGTTTTACTAACAAAGTTCTCAAACAAACCGTGCCAGGTATAAGTTATATTAGCAACCACCACTAGACTGCGTGATTTCAAGCAATTTGCATCAATAAGTAGACAGAATATACGGCGAGTTGGGAAGGAACCTTGGGCATAATGTTTTTGCAGTATTTATAAAAGAAAAATATGACAATGAAGTTGAGGCTCAAATCCCGGTAGGGTCGACTGAGGTTGGTTTTTCATAAGTGTTTTTCCCTTATCCATCCACACGAATTCGCAAATTCTTCCTACCTCGTCCTTACCATATTTAAGGGATTGATCAAATATGCGTATAACCTGAACATATTGAGAAGTGGTGATAAAAAAGCATGATATACTGTAAGAGTATAACATCACATTAATGCAGATGACCTTTTCTATCCTCCTTCGATGACTTTTTTTTATTCTAAATTAGATTGTAATAGCGTGTAGACCTAAACTTTTATTTTTATAGCACCGCGTCTTAATAACCATTCGGATTATACGCTTATGTACTAATTACAATATGTGTTACATGATTAAGAAAGTTTTAACTTAAGGGAAGTGCACCCGCATTTGTGCGGAAGGAGAGTGGAAAAAAATTAAGAAAACCACACTCGGTGCACCCGATGTTCAGGTTATATTCATGAAAGATCATTTCTCTAATTGGGTAAATAAAAGGAAGGAAGTATTTAGAGGTAATCTGCGTGGGAGGAAAATATATGATAAAAACTGCCCTCAGTAGACTCAACCGAGATTCCAACCCCAATATTCTCGTCTTCAGCAGACTAGTCTAACTCAAGAGTGACGCCTTAGACCAGTCGGTCGATATATAGAAAAGCTACTTGATTTACTTTCACATATTCATACGTCAAGCTATGTGATTTGCGTTTATCACTTTTTATAGATATAAACACCCAATGCCCCTGGCCCTGGTTCAAACCCATTTGGGTTGAGTGTATCTTTTTTTTTAGCAATAAAAATCCGTAGCACAATCTCCTCCGAAGGGGAAGTAAAGCCATCTGTCTCATGTCGATGGTGGCTTGTGAAAGAACCCTGAAAGTTATGTGAAAATATCTTTCCCGGCAAAATTGGTAGGCCCTTTCGTTCTCGCTCATAGAAATAATCGTGTGCTGATATAATCAGTTCATTCAGAAAGTGCACGTTAAATACCTTAAATAAATAAAAAACTGTATATATATACACTATATAATATATATAGTATATATAGTGTATATATATATATATAAACAATAGCTACTAATTTAATGTTCGCGAGCGTGTGTAACAAAAAAAAATTGACTGGAGAATATAAGTGAAGTGAGATATTTGTGGTTGTTTCAGGAGTTTTGGAGGAGCCCGTCAATGAACAGGACAACGCGGCCACCCAGAAGGCCAAGCTCTTCTACAACTCCTGCATGAACATACGTGAGAAGACTCATCACTTTACATTTCATTTTCAGTGGGATTTAATAATTTTATAACCCATCTCGGTGGCGTAGTTGGCTAACGCGCTTGTCGTGTTGAGCTCGACCGCTGAGGACGGGGAGATCAAGGTTCGAATCTCGGTCGGGTGAACTGGGGCGGGGGGGTTCCTAAATGGTTTTCCACTCTCCCCCCACGCAAATGCGGGTTCACTTCCTCTAATTAAACCTCCCCAATTCCTAAAACCATTAGAGTAATTAGTACTTAAAGCGTATAACCCAAACGGTTAGTAAGACGCGGTGCTAACTATTATTATTAATATTATAATTAATAATAATAATGGCATGTCTGGACTATATCACTCTGTGGCTCAGTGTGTGGGAAAATGATCCAGTAATCATGTACCTTTGCCCAGGAGATGCCCGAACGTACCATTCATACCTTATTATTCGTGGAGTTTCTTTCCGTGTCCTGATGAGGTGAGGGTTTGACGATAGTTAATATGGGGGTGTGGAGACACCGAAGATCTTAATCTAACTTGGGACTTATTAACCAAACCCTGGTGAGCATGGTAATTATTCTCATTTCAAAGGAATTGAACGAGGGAATTATAGTTCAGCAGTCAGGTGCTTCTGAACACTATACTATGAGGTCAGGTTAATGCGATTTAATGAGTTTTTAATAATAAATATCTTACGTTATACAGGATATCCTAAAAGTCACTGTGCACTGAATGTACTGATTGTACAGTAGCTCCATGGCTCCTTTGATGCTGACTGACAGTTCACAGCTGACTTCTGACAAATCAACATTTAAGTATATACCTAAATTTTGACCGTCAGAAGTGACAGCTGCTAAACATGTTTTTGCAGATCATATGGTTCGGCGTAGGGATACATAATTTGTTCTGGTAACTTTTCAAAGTTATCAGCTTTTAGCTGTGAGCTGTCAGTCAGCACCAAAGAAGCCAGGGGGCTACTGTAGTAACCCAAAAATACAGTTATACTTACCATAGCGCACGCAAAGTGGGGAGAGGGTAATATTAAGGTTACGTCCGGTAATATTTTTCTGCAGATGTCACTATTGATAAATATTCTCAATACTTATCAATTACACTATTAAAATGGTAAAATGTGTTTAATATTGACCACAAAAGGTATTTTATAAATGTACCTTCCTATGAAAAGTGGATTGTATATGTTTGTAATATCTTAACAAGAACATTTTTTATCAAATAAAACATCAAATTAAATTGGCCAATATTGAGAGCAAATAAAAAAAACTTGTAAGAAAATTTCACAACCAGTGTACCGGGCCTAGATTAAAATCCAGGTTTCTTTGTTCATCTCTTGTTTTCCAAAGGTAACGAAACAGAGTAGTAAGGATTCAAAATTTGTGGCAAGGGCGGGACTAAGCGATAATGACTTTCCATTTGAATTGAGCTCTTTCAATACTGAGACCAACCATTAATCATAATCTTTATTGTTTATTCTTGGTGTTGTCTTAAAGAAATTTTGTTTAAAAAAAACCTTTGGAACAAGTGCTATAATAAATTATTCAAGAGCCAACAGGACATTGTTTAGTTTCGTGTCTCAAGACTAACTTCAACTTATAGTGCGTTAAAAAATAATAATCCATCACGGTGCTAGGCACGAGTACCAACTGGAGCAGAGATGTGTAAACTTATTTACAGGAAGGGCAAATAAAAATAATAAAATAGGGTGATGGTCCAAAAAAAGTTTTAGTAAATTTTTCTTCAAAATAAATTTAAAAAAATAAACACACCTAATAGATTGACATGAATCGGTTTAAATAAATTTATAACGTAAAACCACTATAATTACATCAGCGGCTTGGTATGTTTTTAAGTTCACTCAAAAGATTTATATTATGGGGTGTGAGAGGAGTGAAACTGTGAGGAAGTGAGTATTAAGAGAGAAAGACAGATGCTCATCAATAAGTCGGTTCCTAATATCACTTTTCCTAAGTTTCGTGGTTAAGAACACTTGTACGTATCAATATAAGAATGCAAACAATTACATATATTTTGTCAAATTTGTAAATGTTGGTTTTTGGCATGGTTTTATAAAAATACAGTTTTGTTGTATTTAAAAGAGTTCGCTTTACAAAGCAACACATTTAAATTATTTATCTTCCGGGCCGGATTGAACACACCGACGGGACGTAGTTTGTCCATCCCTGAACTAGAGTTTCCATCCTTCCAGTAATTAAGGGTGCAGCCTAGGTAGTTGTGATAGTACCAATCAGATGATGAGCTACTGGTAAGATATTAATAAAACTGTAATATTAAGGGAGAGATAGGAAAGAGTACGCATGTCAAATTTCAGCAGTTGGCTGCTTTGAGAGAGAAAAGGTTCATGTGTCGTAATTGCTATTGGAGCAAGCGCCAAAGATAACCCAGTGTATTTTGTTTCACCAAATTCTTGTTTAATTGACAGGTAAGAAACGCTTTTTATTACTTTAGAATGTAATTTTTCAAGTTATAAACTTAAGAGATACAATAGAAATAATAACATTTATCGGATACATTTTTGTATGAAAACAAATATATAGTTATAACGAAAAACACAGTGTGTCAACACAGACTTGGTCCGTAATGTGCTGCTAAATAACATATATCACGTAAACTAAGAGAGTAGAAGGCAAGTGTGCGCATTTGAAAAGCATCTAAGAGTACGTCTCTCTTCCAGCAGTGCTATTCTGTAGAAATGATGTCATCGCCCTTCTTTTCATTGCCACCTCATGCCAGTCACATGTTACAGCCCCTTGAAAAGGGTTTCTTTGCTCCTTTAAAATCTGCTTATGCAACTAAAGTATAAAAATACATGGTTACTTATTCAGGACAAGTGATCATTCAGATGCAAGTCACTGGACTATTCCAAGCAGCATGCACTAAAGTGCCCAGTATTCAAAAAGCTGAACCTGCCTTTTTATCAACAGGGATCTACCCCTATTATCCGGAAATGTATTCAGCAAAAAATTATGCCCCATCAGAGGTGACTTTCAAAAACGTTGAGAAAGCCAACCAAACTATACGGCCTGAAAAAGAAGTGATAGAAGGACTTTCTAGTGCAGAAAATGAGCTCCAGCCTGCATCACCAATAATCCATTCAACTAATCGCAACCAAAACACCATGTTCGTCATCAAATGCTAGCCCTGTATCACCTGGATCAACTAATACAAATCCAAAGGTCAATGTAATGGTGATTCATCCACTACCAAACATTCTACATGAAAAAAATAGAAGCAGACCATTACGAAAATCTGATATTTTGTCATCATCTCCATACAAAAACACTTTGCAGGGAAAAAATAAGACTGGAAAGAGAAGAGAATAGAAAACTTTCAGGAATAAAAAAATATCAAGAGTCAAAAATAAATTACTTAACTTATCGAGAGCATCAACACCCAAGAATCAGGATCCACTACTCCGAAAGGACATTCATGTTATTGACGATACTCAGGAAGAAAGCTTTTGTCAAATTGTGGAGAGTCATATGAAGAGGATCGGGTGCAATGTGGAGCGTGTGGAGCCTGGTTCTGATTTTGAGGGTCAAGGCTCATTCACGTGCAACTATTGTTAGTGCGTACTTTTGGGCGACGTATTGCGTACTCTAGGACGACTGTGTGTATAAGAGTTCTTTCGCATTTGCACATTTTTGTTTTACAGTCACATCTGATTTTGAGATTAAAAAATATATTTTGCTCGTTTATTATTAATCTATATATTGTATTGAAAACACACATGTGAATTAAAGTTATAAAATGATAGAATAATATGTTTTATGTCCTTTACAAAGTTATGTGCGTACTCTTTCCCCCCGTTCCCTTACATGAGTTTGGTGCTTGCTGAAATTTTGCGAATCGAATGATAGAATTTATCTAAGGGTCACAACAAAAATAGTTTTGGCATTTGTATTTTACTCCTTCTCTGGGCGTTCTACTGCCAGACACCTCCAACCAGTAACGTTATAAACCCACTTGGTTCCTGGTGTTTATGAATTATTGCTGCTTGACTTTTCTAGCACCTTAAATTGGGAGTGTAAAGAATGTGATTTAAGGGCACCGTGTTTGCAATTTCTTATAGTAAAACATTATTTTTTCTGAAATAAATTAAATATTGCTCCAGTATAAATATAAAGTTTAATTGTCTTTACATGGTGATATCAACAGTTGTTGAACATCTACCATGATCACAGCAGTATTAGATGACAATAATTTTAAATTAAAAGAAAAATTTGTCATTAAATTCCACGACACCGTTAGCAAATATTCATTAATTGATATCACTATGTGAAGAAAATTAAACTCTATGTTTGTACCGGAGAATTAGTTAATTTATTTAAAAAAAAAGTTATATGCAAAAACTTCAAAAATAACTGCCATTAACTCGATTTTCCTACGCTTTCACCTTAAGGTGACTGTCCCGTATGACATGTCGTTGTACCCTATCTCCAGAGGAATGTTTTTAGTGGGACTCGAAATGTCTCGTATTTTAACAACAATTCTAGTTAGATTTTTATATATTTTTTCCCGTTTTACGGTTTAGACAATTTTTATCTTCTTTTAATTCGTAACACTGTGTTTGGCAAATATATAGCATTTACTTTCTTTGAACCTTATCCCTCCCCCCATCCAATTTGTATAAAAACAACTCCCAAGTAGCCTCTGAAGGCTTCCAATGTTAAGTTTTCACGTCTAGATGAAGGATTAAAAATCTTGAATTTTAAGTTTTATAATCTAAAAAAAATTGAGATGGTGAAATTAGCTCATTTTCAATTACGGTTATTACGAAATGTCGCAGTTTTAAGATTAAAGTAAATGTTTAGAAATATAGATACATCTTTCCTAAACAGATAAATTCATTTTTAACAAAGTCACAAAATACCTTTATAAGATAGATTCTAGTTTTTTTTTATATTTGTCGACACGTCATACTTCCCGTTCGGGCTATACATATATGTACTGATTATGCTAATGTGTTATGGATGAGGAACGGAGAGGAAGAGTCGACCACTATTTAGTAAAAAAAAATCAGTAAATCCTACCCGGATTTAAACCACAAACTCTTCGTCATTAGCAGTCTAGCCGATTGCGAAGTTGACACCTTAGACCCTTTAACAACCGCAGTGGGTTTTATTATAGTTTAAAACGGTTTTAATGGTTTTGGAAGCTTCGGATTTTCCATTCCCATAAGAAACACTGCCGTGAGAGGTACAAATCCATTCAAGTAGGCGGTGCCCTTAAACATCTGTGGTGATATCTCATATTACCACGACTATGTAAGCTACAAGGATCTCATTTTATTTTGGTGAAAGGTTGCAAATCTAGTATCATCTAGTGACGTGTCACACACCCCTTCTCCCAGCCGCACGCGATATTTGTCCGCAGTATAAATTACTGTGCAACGGATACAGTAACTACTTACTCTCCGTTTCTTCATCCTGTTACCGGTAGCTCGCATAGTGACCTCTATGAGCCAGGGATTAGGAAGATAGAAGTTAAAAGACACCCTTTCTTTACTTAGATTTAGAGAAGACACACATTTTTGGTTAAAAAAAAAATCTCACCACACCTAGTAGGGATTAGATCCTAAAAATTCCGTTTCTCAGTGAACCTAGACCAGACGATACTGACTCCTTTGTCCGCGTGTCCACCTGCTCCCAAAACTGTTAGGATTTAGTCTTTAATCATATTTTTCTCTTACAAGTATTTTACAAATTTTGAGAGATTTTTTTTCTTTCCTTTTCAATCATTTACCCATTTCTTCAATAAAGGCAATTTTTTTTCGTTTATCTCACTTTTATATTTAATCATCTTAATCTCTATTTCAGTGATAATTTAGTGTTTCTTAGTCATTCTCACTCAATCACGCTTTAGATTTTCTGTCTTACCTTTCCCTCCGATTTATCTTTAACTAGTTTTATGTTTTTTTCGTGTTTATGATACTAATCAACACTTTTTGTCGTCGCGTCATCAAAACCTAACAATAATAATAGTTAAACGTTCGCAAAGTCGAATATCTCACCTAAAATCCGCCCCTCGTTCCATATGCTCCTAAAATATCCTAGTAACGAGATTGAGACGTAACTCGGTCGAGGGAAAGAGGGGTCAGGGGGTGGGTGGGTAGTCGTGACGTAAGAGGTCGGGGTGTAAATCAGATGTAAGATAATCTAATACAATCAGCAACGCCGGGGGAATCAAAGGATGTCGTCACTTATCGGAACTAGACTCGTATTGGAGGGTTCGTGCGGGAGTTCTCAAGTTGACGGGTCGGTCGGGTGGGAGGTGTAGGGGTCACGCGATTTAAAGACCCCCTCCACTTCACCTCTTGAGGACACTTCTAGCGAGGACACGACGTGAGGGCTCCAATTTAATGATTATTTTTTTACCAACTTTTTTTTTGCCGGGCAGTTAACACTCCTGGGATCGTCAATGGCTGGTCGAGTTGATAATCTGCCTCCGCGTCTTACTACCCACCCGGGCTATTCGATTTTAAATACACTAGTAGTGCAGGGATAAGGAAGATAAAATTAAGAGGAAATGTACCTTAATTTGCGTGGAGAGAATGGGGGCATACCGTATATGAAAAAAACACCGTTATTACATCTCTTCAAGATTCGAACCCATACCACTCTTTTACCAGTGAATCAGACTATATGACTCATGAAAATATAAGTGAAGAATGAAACCGGGCAAAGGACAGCTCATGGATATCTAAGTGGTGAGAGCATTGGTATACTAATTCAAAGGTCTTGGGTTCGACTCCCTCGCCCAGGTGTAATTTTTCAATTTAAAGGATAAGACTTGGTGAGCTTGACATTTAATTGGCGTGCACACCAGTACTGGTTCACTGGGACTAGAGAGAAGAAGCTGTTTGAGTAATGTAGAAATTCATGCTAGCACAGAAATTTGTGTTCGAAAACCATATAGCTTATGAATGAATGTATTTGCACACTTCACAAAGGGCTACTTGAACTGAAAATGGAGGAAAAGATCGGTTGACAACCGTATCGCTTGTGTGTCACCTAAAGAATGACAACAACCGAACCTCCAAACAAAGTCAGATCAATCACATTGTCAAACCGGTTGCTTCAATATCGCCTCATGAATGGGCGCCTTAAGAATAATAATGAACAGTTATGGGATTATTATTTAACAGGATATGTTCAAAATTAAGAATACACAGACACAAAAAAAAATCCTACACCTCAGCTCAGTCAGTAGAGTGCTTGTGTACTGATATAAGAGTCCCGGTTTCGATTCCCAGCGTGGCAGAAAAATTGATCCTTGATGAAATGTGGGCTTAGCCTACCCTTTCACAGTGATGAATTAACGGCCGGGGACTGGATGTTGTGCCTCTCCTAGTCTTGAGTTAGATTATAGGGCAAATGAAGCTACGACAGGCCCAAGCCGGTTGTGTGAAATACATGGGTTGAATAATAAACCGCAAAAGCTGGAAATAGAAATGGATATAAAGTAAAGATACAGAGAAGCATTAGTGCAACTAGGAATTATTAGAGGTTATAGGACACCCGCCTAACTTACGTTTAAAATATACGAATAACAAGAGTACCAATAGTATACATGACCTACTTCGGTGGCCACATGATCTAAGGCGTTATTTTTGCAATAGACTAGACTGACGGGGAGATCGAGGTTCAAATCTCGTTCGGGTGTACTGAATGTGGGTTTTTCCAAAATGATTTTCCACTCTCCCTCTAAACAAATTCGGGGACACTTTCCCTAAATTAAACCTTCTTAATCCCTAAGACTATAAACGATATAAGTACATAAGCGTATAATCCAAATGGGTAGTGAGACACGGTGCTAAATAAATGTATATAACTATTTTTTTTAGTATTATTAGAACTAAGCTCTGTACTTAACCTGCAATTTCGCAATAAACTGGACTGCCGATGACGAGGAGATCGAGGCTCGATTCTCAGTCGGGTGTACTGAGAATGGTTTTTCTTAAACCATTTTCTACTCACCCTCCACGTAAATTCTGCTACACTTATTCCAAATTCTCCCTTCATTATCCCGAACACACTATCATAATTAGTACATATATGTTATAGCCGTACGAGTAGAAAGACGCAGTAATAAAATCAAACAAAATTAACGCGCACTTTTCTTCACATACTGATCTTACCAGCACACGACTTACAAGCAAATGTAATATACAATACGGCGGGTATCCTGCCCAAAAATTTGCCGTCGATACATTTTATACTATGCTGTGAAACGAAACCGGGACTCTTAGCTCGATAGAAGAACAAAATGAAGTGAGTTAATTTTAAGAACCCTAAGTTTTATATTTATGTCGCACCATCAACCCGATCCGCATTACTTTTGTTTTCACTGCATGTTTGTAATTGTTGTTGTTGCGTTAATGTGTAATGGTAGGGTGATTGTGAGATGAAATGGTGGACCTTTAACGTGTACTCTGAATCACGGTGAAGGCCTGGCATTCCACACATTTACAAGCTGTGATTAATACACGTCTTGTCAGAGGTGAAGGAAGAGTTTGGCAATCAGATAAATTTGTGCCGGAACCAAGGATTGAACCCCGGACCCCTAATACAGAAATCCTACACCTTACCCCTAGACCGCCAGGTCACCTTCACTGTATGAAATGGTTCAAAACAAAGTGCTCAAATCGACTGTGCAAATATAGGTCACAAAAAACAAACAAGGGAGCCCTTCGGTAAATTTGTATTATATTTCAAATCTTGTTAGCGGATACCCAAGGGATATTTTTTACACGTTACCAATCTAAGATAGTATCTGTTTCATACACCATCTTGAATTTAAAATGCTTGAGTCAAAACATTAAATTGCCACTTGTTTGGCAATCGTTACTCCCGACCTTTTTAAATACAATTAAATCGAAGAAAACCTACATATGCTTTTCCTATTGCAAATTTATGTTAATTTTACACATCCGGACCTCTAATATCCGAAACCCGAAAAATCCTAAACGGTTAACCACATATTTGTTTATGTATTTTTGTTTTTGTAAATTAACTGCCAAATAAAGTTTTACCTTAGTAAACAAATCGAAAAAAAGAGTCAAAAGAAAATTTCACATTTTTTAAAAGTAGAAATGAAATTTAATTTTGTTGTTTATTTAACTTGGTTAAATTAACTAAATAACCATTGATTTAAATACTGTATGCACATACATATATATAAAAAATACTTTTCTCTAATTATGGATGTAATATTATTTATATATATTTTTATTTACCTTTTAATTCTTCAGAGAGGTATTAATTTCATATCTGAAAATTTTCTTATCCAAAATGGGATCAACAGCCTTTATTTTGGTATTCCTCAGAGGTTTTACTGTAGTGCTTTTTTTTAAATATAGGTTTTCATCTAAAGCTAAAATTATTTTTAAACATAAGTTAATATATAAATAATTTCATTAAAATCAAATTAAACCAATTTCGTTTAAAAAACATATATATGTTTTTCAAATTAACGCAAGTTGGTTAAAACTCCCTATTCTTATAGCCACGAGATATTTTATATTAAGTGTAACTAACGTGTTTATGTTTTATAACACCAAACTTTCTCAAAATTGTTAATTATTTTGAAATATAGATTAAAAATATATGACATAAAGAATAACTCAAAATTTAATCTGGGAGGTGCCTGTGTGGGTATAAATGAGATTCAAATTTGTTTGAAAACCATCGAGGAGCTCAAAAGTAACTTAGGATAGGGTAGGGGGGCATATGGACAAAGTTAGGCATGATTATCACACCATTCTTAATTTAGGCCTTCTGCTCTTCAGGAAAAAGTATTTAATAAATTTGTCCGTGATTCCTAAAATTAATTTCAATTACGCGTACATTGTGATATTTCAGTGCAACCACTCAACGCTTTTTTTATTTCGTATTATATTTAGCACCGCGTCTTACTACCCGTTCGGGTTATATGCTTTAAGTACTAATTACTCTAATGGATTAGGAATTGGGAAGGTTGAATTAGAGAAAGTGAACCCGCATTCGCGTGGAGGGAGAGTGGAAACCATTTAGGAAACACCCTACCCAGTTCACCCGACCGAGATTCGAACCTCGATCTCCCCGTCCTCAGCAGTCGAGCTTCAACACGACAAGCGCGTTAGCCAACTACGCCACAGAGGCGGGTTATTTCGTATTAAAAATAAAGTTGATAAGAAACTGTGCATAATATTTTACTACAGGCAATTGGTTCAGTTTGAGGTCAATGCACCATGTATCTTTGGGTGTTCATGGCAATTTTTTCTTAAGCTACTATGTGCCCGTTAAACTTCTTCAAATATGTTTTGAAAGTAACTCGTACGTACATTTAAAGTCACCTATTCCATCCTGTTACAAATCTCAAAGACACCTTAATTCAAAACGATCGTCGATAGAAAAGTTTCAAACAAACTAATTCAAAGGCGGGGGGGGGGGGGAGCGATGAAAATAAAAATAAACTGTGTCGAGGGAAGTCTTATAGAAGGACATTGTTAGGGGAAGCATTGTTGAAAGAGTGGCGAAACTGTTTTGTTACGAGCGAAAACTTTGAATTATGTAAGAGTGTGTGACGGAGATAGGGGAAGGTGGGGTAGTTTCGAACAAAAGATATAACAAAAGGAGTTTAACGCTCGCTCTGGACAACACATGATTAATGTAGTGAATAACAGTGTCAAGAGCAATATAAAGAAGAAACAAATCAAAAAATAGAAAACAAAGAGGAGAAAGTTGAAGTATGACAGATTATAGCTACTAAAAAGATAAATCCTACAGAAAAATGTCGGTAGAAATATCAAGGTATTTGACATAAAGAAAATTATTAGTCATAATTTATTTCCTAAGCAATAAAAGAATAGAAAGAGTTGCGTGAACCAAGTAGAAAGTATTGTTTATAGGGAAAAATAATGTTTACGCCGAAGCTAAGTTAATATAAAAAGATTTTTTTGAGAGTATTTTTTTTCATATTTTTAAAATGTTATTACAGAAAGGAGATAAAAAGTTTTTCTAGCACGTGGAATTAAAATCAATTATACTTAAACACTTTTTTTCCCCTCCTATGTTGAGAATTATTTTTTTACCTAACGAGATAATTTCCTCTTTTCCCACCTCCTCTAACCAACTTACTACGTTCCTCAAAAGAAAAACGGCCAAAACGACTTCAAATGTATTAAAGGATCATTCCGAAGAACATATTTTTCAAAGAAACTTTGTGATTCTTATGTTAACAAATGTTCCGTTTATCGAAAGCTAGTCTAGTAATTACTAATCAACAAAATATTTTCTGGATTTCCTGTTTATGCTATCAGTAGGGCTAATTAATTGTCAGAGATCAGTAAGAAGTATAAATATAACACTCAGATTAGTTCTTCCCATATTAATATAGTTTTTTTTAACTCTACACTTATTTTACCGTGTTGTATTTTGTATTCATAGTAGTACAAAATTACAACAAATACATCTGTAGTAACATTTTATTATTTAGGGAGATTTATAAAAATTAACACAGTATAGTTAAGTGAAAAATATTAATACATACAGTATTTTCAATTAAAAAAAACATATTATTTAATTATAAAAAAATATTCCATTCCATCTTAATCTCTTAAAATAACCTACTATTTTAAAACATACAAAATTTAAATAATAAAAAGACATTTCGTGATCTTAATAGGGAAAACTGAGTGTTAGTGTTAGTGTTAATGTTAGTGAGTTATAAGTGCTTTTAATTCTATTATGGGAGGCTAGAGTTATATCCTGATCGGCTGTAATGGAGGAGTGGGGGTTTCCCTTTTGTGACTATCCATAAAAATCAATTCTAGGGGTTCCTTAAAATTAATTTTATCCTCTCCATCGGGATAAGTAACATACGTTAAGATTTTGGTAAAAATAAACTAAACACAAACTTTTTTTGCTGTCAACATTTTACTATATTACCAGTGTTATTTTATAAGTATTGATATTTTCTATGAAAAGTGAAAGCTGCAGATCACATTAATCATGACTTTTATAAATGTCAGTTGAAGTATTTTTTTAAAATTTAGTACCATGTATACTACCCGTTTGGGCTACGCTTAGATACTAATTACGATGATGGGCTAATAGTTGGTAAGGTTGAATTTAGAGGAAGTGAACCTTCATTTGCGTGGAGGGAGAGTGGAAAACCATTTAGGGAAAACCACCCCTGGTTCACCCGACCGATATTTTAACCTTGATCTCCCCATCCTCGACAGTCTAGCCCAACACGAAACTAGCACGTTAGCTAACTACACCACCTAGGTGGGTGAATAAAGTTGTTATTATTATGAAAATGGGACTCATGGATAAGCTCCCTCTGTGTATATGAAAACGTATGATTTATTATAAATACGGTTGGTTGGTTTTACAGCTTTATTATAAAAGCTAAGTTGAGCAGAGTTTGTTTGGTTTCTGCAGACCAGATCCGCAAGCTGGGCGATAGACCTCTGAGAGAAGTATTGGAGTCATTGGGAGGTTGGCCAGTGACCGTGCGCAACTGGGAGCCCCCTCCCTTCCCCGTGGAGACTCTCCTCGGCCGTCTCAGGGGCGAGTTCAACGAGGGGGTCCTCATCGAGCAGTGGGTGGGGCCCGACGACAAAAACTCGTCCGTGAACATCCTCCAGGTGCGGACAAAGTAAGAGGAAGAGGACCGCCGCCTTTGACCCTCCTTCCTTATGACCTTTCTACACCCATCTTACAATCAGTCTTGATCAGTTTCAAAATACAGCTCCATCTGCTTTTACTGAGGCTTTTAATCTACCTTGCACAGTTCCTAAACCAACCTTACAGGCTATCACACCATCCCTCCTTCCATATTGCTGCTTTCGCGTAGCCTTTCTGTACACCTCTTACAGCCGTTTGTAATCCGGCTTACAATATCTCTTTAGGGCCTATTCACCTTTACAAATGCTTATAATATTTCAAACATACTTTCTAAAACAACCTTAAAAGTTATCACTTCATAAACATTTCAACATCCTTCCTTTATTTTAAAATTTCCTTTCATCTTTCTCGCAACCTTGTTACATCAAACTTACAAGACCTATTACTATAGCTTTTAGCTTTTACTATATTTTTTAATAAACTTAAACTTATTTTAATTTATGCATTTATAGTATGATATATTTTTACTAAGCTTTCAAAACATTCTTAACCTCTCTCCATAAATCGTATAGCCTCCACGTATCCTTTTTGCAAGCCTTCTTCATAAATCTTATAGCCTCCTGAAATAATCTTGCAACCTTTCTTCATAAACCCCTCGGCCTAAACGAATCCATGTTGCAAACATTATTCATAAACTTTTACCCTCACCGAGTCTATATTTTTAACCTATCTTCATAAACTTTACATCCTCCATTAATTAATCTTATTTCAAGCTCCCTCCATCCCCTTTACAAACTTCTCAAATATATAATAAAGCCTAGCTTAATCTGCTAAACAGCTTATCTCTAGTCTCTATTCTTAAAACATGTTCCTGCATTTTCTTCCACAGACTACCCGTATACTACATATAGCGCTCCTTTATCCAAACTTTAAGTTCTCTCCGTCCACCTCAAGACCTCCATGTAACCATCTTGAGACACGAACAAGAAAACGTGACCAGACTGTTTAAAATAAATCGACCGCCGTACGAATGTGTGGGTAATTTTAATTTATAGACTGCTACCACAGGGGGAGCCCTAGACGCAGATGCGGGGATAACATTAGAATTGACCTGAAATAGATTGGATGTAATGAGGTGGACTGGATATAACTAGCTTAAGGTAGTGATAGTTGGTGTGCTTTTGTAGGTGCAGCAATGAACTTTCGAGTTCCTAATGCCATAGAGTAAGTAGGATAAGACTACCTATTGTATATAATTGTAGAGCTCAAGAGTAATTTTCATAAGAAGAGCCTCTTAGAAATTGTAGACTTTTTTTTCAGGCAAATTTGATAACATTGATCTATATTATTGGTTGTAGTGGTGCCGTCATGATCCTTCCCCACCCCTTTCTAGCTGATTGGTCCCGGCGCGGTGAAGTGGTCGGGTGCAGCCTGGTAGTTCGAAACCGGCCACCCCAGCTACGCCATGCGGGGAGGGTGAAGAGGGTTCGCGACGGCACCGCTACATAGTGTATAAGATCTGTCGAAATCATCACGTCATGGCTTGACAAAAGAATTTGGGAAAATAAATTTAGTAATTTTTCTGGCCTATGAAAATTAGACTGTACTTATTATTGTGATAGTCTTGTCGCGCCGGCCATTCCTTGACATGTGTCATTGTTGTCGTCTGTGTCTCCAGCTGGACCAGATGCAGTTGGCTCTCCCTAGTAGAGATTACTACCTCAAGGCCAGCTCTGAAGGTGATCTGAAGGCGTACCACAAGTATATGACGGAGGTGGCGCTGCTGCTCGGGGCTAATGCAAGCACCGCTGCCGAGGAGCTCAATAAGGTCATACAGTTCGAGAAAGATCTCGCCAATGTGAGTACACAAAAATATATATCGATAGAAGCGCGACTTTCATTGTCGGTAACAGAGTTTGAAATAAAATTTTGTATTTTTTTTACCCTCTTGTGTGGCCGCGTGGTTTAAATCGTTAATCTCGTGTTTGATTAGTTTGCCGAAGACGGGGAGATCAGGGTTAGATCTCGGTTTGGTGCACTGAGGGTGGTTTTTCCCGAATGGTTTTCCACCCTCCTTCCACGCAAATGCGGGTGCACCTTCCTCTCAATCAAACCTTCTTAATCCCTAAAACCATTAGTGTGATTAGTACTTAAGCGTATAACTCGAACGAGTAGTAATACGTGTTGCGAAGAAAACTTTTTTTTTTAACGTTTTCCACCGAGGTTTGTTGGTTAGACATTTGTGGTCTTCTACTGGCAGAGTCAGATAGCTACATTAGCCCCTAGGCTTCTTTGGTGCTGACTGACAGCTCACAGCTGACTTCTTACAGTCAACATTTAGGTATACACCTAAAATTTGACCGTCGGAAGTGACAGCTGCTAAACACATTTTTTTTTTTTTTTCAGATTATATGGTTTGATGTAGGAATACATAATTTGATCTGGTAGCTTTTCAAAGCTGTCAGCTGTGAGCTGCCATGGCCATGGCCATGGGGCTACTGTAGTCGTTTTCTGAGTTTGGTGCACCGTGTAGGTGCGGTTACTTCAATCCAATGGAGTAATGGGATATTAATTATGATTATGTGGTACCAGTATAATTCTTAAGCTTAACTTAAGCCCAAATAACCAAACTATGGCAACCAAGGGAACAAATACTCTTCGGAGAAAATACCAATGGTACCGCTGAGAATCGAATCCGGGATATTTAGATTAATAGTCAGGAATACTGACTACTAGACAAGATGCCGGCCGGTATAACGTTAACAACATTACTATGGTGGGATTATGGTAGGAAGGTCCTTTTATAAAGCAAAACTATTTGTTTTGCGGTCAACATTGATAACATTTTACTATATTATTAGTTATATTTTATATAATTTGACAATATCTATCAAAAGGGATATCTACAGATCACATTACTTAACGTATAAACGCATGAATACTATTTTAATAGCTTTTATAACTTTAAAAAAATGTTCCTTCTTATCTAAATTGGACTGTACCCACATGGGTGATTGCATGATTTTAGGCGTCACTCTAGCTATAGACTGGATTGCCGTTGACGAGAAAGTTGGGGATAAAATCACGGCTGGGTGTACTTTTTCTTTTAAATGGTGTATCACACTTCCTCCACATAAATCTGAATACGTTTCCTCTAAATTCTTCCTTCCTCATCCATAACCATTTATTGTGGTTAAATGTAACCAGAGTGGTAAGTTAGGCATGATAAAAAACTACTGCACATACTGAAATGCCATTTTGGTCATCAACACATGTGATACGTGATTCATATGATAAAGTTTACTCGTGTGTATTTCAGGCTTCTTTACCCGAAGCTGACCGCCACGACACTAGCGCCATTTACCGCAAGCTGAAGCTGTCTCAGCTGCAAGTAGAGGTTCCTCAGCTGAACTGGCTCGAGTATCTCAACGCCTTCCTGGACGCCGACATAACTGAAGATGAACCCGTGGTCAGCTACGCCATGCCCTACTTTAGCGAGATGGGACGCATCATACAAAGAACGGACAGGCGGTGAGGAAGAACTGGAGAAATTGGCTTCTTTAAAGAAAAAATTCGTGCCTAGGAGAAAATCTGCCCAAATCAACTTTCTTGCTTGTCCAGATCACAGGGTTTGCGGTAAAGCCCAAATGTTTTGTCATTTTTGTGCAAATCTATGGCATAATACCCGATTCAGTGGCCACACGGTCTAAGGCATCACTCTCGCAATAGGATAGACTGCCGATGATGGGGAGATTGTTCGATCCTGGTTGGATGTACTGAAGGTGGTTTTTACCTAAATGGTTTTAGACTCTCCCACCATGCTAATGCGGGTACACTTCTTCTAAATTCAACTTTCCTAATCCTTAACTTAATTAGAGCAGTGGTTCTTTACCTTTTATTACTTGCAGCCCCTTTAAATATCCTAAAATATTTTCGCAGCCCCCTAGTTTTTACTAACATATGAATCATTAAAATTTATTCTAAAATAGGATTTATTCTAAAATAGTGACTTTCACTGATTTTAACAACAAACAACAAGAAACCAGAAATCAACTTACCTATATGTATTTAATGGGACTTCTGCTGTTGAACGCTTCCACTAATGGTCTATTCTTGTTTCAATTGTATCACTCGCTGATATTCACATGCAGGAAACGATTCGAAGTCAATTTCGCTGCTTCGATTTAATATTCAACATTGCAGAAAATCCCTTTTCACATCATTAAGTAGAAAAAAAGGGCAGCAAATTTTGAATGTGGATGGTAAATAAATAGGTATTATTTGTGCTATACGTGATTTATATTATCTGTGATTCCCCACCCCTCCATTACCCCGGAAAATCAAGAGTCTACTGTACATAAATGCTTACAAACATTGAAATCTTTCTTCTAAGAAGTAAAATCTAAGATAATTGACTTCAGTAATAAGCAAATAATATTTTTAATGTTAAGAATCGCTGACTTAGAGTAATTAGTACAGAGGCCTTAATAGGTGGTGGAAAGAGTGCATTAAAGGGGGCTGCTTCGGTAAGCGAGAAATTGACGCACATTTGTTCAGTTCTAACACAATATTTAATTTTACGATGTGTTATTTAAAAATATGGTTCACGCCAAAACAAAGTCAAAAGATTATATCCAAAAAAGCAAAAAAAAATTGATAGGCTCCCAACAGAAAATTTCTAAATATTTAATAACGAGTAGCGAGCTTTCCTCTTGTGGTTGTAGGTGAAGGTCGAAAGAAAGTACAGGCTTGGAAAGAATAGAGAGTAGTTTCGGAAAAAGACACAGACCGTTATATTTTAAGTCTTGTGGTCTGACAATGATTGATACTTTCTCGTCTTAAGGTCTTTCCAATACTCAAATACGCCTGGCGCATATTTATGAGCTATAAAAAATGTTATACAGTGGCCACACAGCGGAGGGATATCTGTACTAATATTTTTCTATGTTTTCATAGGTTCTACTGTACCCGGAAGGACATATGTAGTGACATTTCCCGCCTGACTCAGGTCACATTTTACGCTCCCGTATGGCTGGCTATGTGCTGAGATTCTTGTGATAAACGTTAGGAAACCAACGCACTAGCGGCCAATTCGCTGCTATTCGCTTAAAGAAAAGCAACCAACCGAGCGAAGGCAGTTGCTGCCAACTGAGTGCTTACAGTCAGTCTTGCAGTGATGAGAGCTGAGCAAGTAGCCGCTATGTGGTATCTTTTCAACAAGCGATCACTAACGATTGGCCGAACGGATTGTACGGGTCGCTGTGTAGCTTACTTCTGGTGCGGTCCCCCCCCCCC